>PVKM010008634.1:0-38574 GCA_004027735.1 Carollia perspicillata
ATGTACCATAGTTTTTTGATCCATTCATTTACTGGTGGGCACCTAGATTGCTTTCAGCTCTTGGCTATTGTAAATTGTGCTGCTGTGAACATTGGGGTGCATAGGTTCTTTTGGATTGGTGTTTCAGGGTTCTTAGGGTACAATCCTAGCAGTGGAATTGCTGGGTCAAAAGGCAGATCCATTTTTAGTTTTCTTAGAAAATTCCATACTGTTTTCCATAGTGGTTGTACCAGTCTGCAATCCCACCAACAATGCACTAGGGTTCCCTTCTCTCCACAACCTTTCCAACACTTGTTGTTTGTTTATGATGGCCATTCTGACCGGTATGAAGTGGTATCTCATTGTGGTTTTAATTTGCATCTCTCTGATAGCTAGCAATATTGAGCATCTTTTCATGTGTCTCTGGATCCTCTGTATGTCCTCCTTGGAGAAGTATCTGTTCAAGTCCTTTGCCCATTTTTTAATTGGGTTGGTTGTCTTCTTAGAGTGGAGTCATGTAAGTTCTTTATATATTTTGGAGATTAAACCCTTGTCTGAGGTATAATTGGCAAATACGTTTTCCCATACGGTTGGTTCCCTTTTCATTTTGCTGATATTTTCTTTAGCCATGAAGAAGCTTTTTATTTTGATGAGATCCCATTTGTTTAATCTTTTCTTTATGTCCCTTGCTCTAGGAGACATATCAGTGAAAATATTGCTGCATGGAATATCTGAGATTTTCCTGCCTATGTTCTCCTCTAGGACTTTTATGGTGTTGTGATTTATGTTTAAATCTTTTATCCATCTTGAGTTTATTTTTGTGTATGGTATAATTTGGTGGTCTAGTTTCATTTTTTCTTGCATGTAGCTGTCCAGATCTCCCAACACCATTTGTTGAAAAGACTATTTTTACTCCATTTTATGCTTCTGCCCCCCTTTGTCAAATATTAACTGACCATAGGGACTTGGGTTTATTTCTGGTCTCTCTATTCTGTTCCACTGGTCCAT
Source organism: Carollia perspicillata (assembly GCA_004027735.1). NCBI lineage: Eukaryota > Metazoa > Chordata > Mammalia > Chiroptera > Phyllostomidae > Carollia > Carollia perspicillata. The sequence continues at coordinate 988 of PVKM010008634.1, forward strand.
GTGTCTGTTTTTATGCCAGTACCAGGCTGTTTTGATTACAGCGGCCTTGTAATACAGTTTGATATCAGGTATTGTGATCCCTCCTACTTTGCTCTTCTTTCTCAAAATTGCAGCTGCTATTTGGGGTCACTTATCATTCCATATAAATTTTTCAAGTGTTTGTTCTATGTCTGTAAAATATGCCATTGGTACTTTGATAGGTATTGCATTGAATCTTTAAATTGCTTTGGGTAATACGGACATTTTGATTATGTTAATTCTTCCAATCCATGAACACGGTATATGTTTCCATTTGTTTGTGTCTTCTTTGATTTCATTCTTCAGTGTTGTGTAGTTTTCTGCATACAGGTCTTTTATCTCCTTGGTTCGGTTTATTCCTAGGTATTTTATTTTTCTTTTTGCTATATCAAATGGGATTTATTTACTGATTTCTGCTTCTCCTGTTTCATTGTTGGTATACAAAAATGCCTTTGATTTCTGGATATTGACTTTGTATCCTGCTCTTTTGCGGGATACATTTATTAGGTCTAGCAGTTTTTGGGTGGAGTCTATAGGATTTTCTATGTACACTATCATGTCATCTGCAAATAATGACAACTTACATGTTCCTTTTTTGACTGACTTCTTGCAGTTAGCATAATGTCTTCAAGTTTCTTCTGTGTTGGAGCATGTATCAGTATCTCCTTTCCTTCTTTTTAAAAAACAGCTTTACAATTCACTTACTATAAAATTCACATTTGAAGAGTACAGTTCAATGGTATTTAGTATATTCAGAGTTCTGCAACCATCAACAAAATAGATTTTAGAATATTTTAATTCCATATTTGAGTGTGTTCTAATTGAAGTTTTTTAAATTTCTTGGATGTGTAGATTAATAATTTTCATCAAATTTGGGAAGTTTTGATAATTATTTCTTCAGATTTTTAATGCTCCATTCTGTCATTTCCTTCTTGGATTCCCATCATACAGTTGATGGTGTCCCACAGGATTCTGAGGCTCTATTCATTTTTCTGTATTTTATTTTTTCTGTATTCTTCAACTGGCTAATTTCAAGTGACCTATATTCAAGTTTGCTGATTTCTTTCTTCTGCCTTCTCAAACCTGCTGTTGGGCTTTTTAATTAAAATTTTTGGTGGCTTGAATCTGAGTCTTGGCCTCTTGCCTTCCTCCCCGAGCAACATGAGCTTCGGCACCCACTCCAGCTTCTCCATCAACTACTGGACCCTGGGCTTTGTGTGGCTGCTCACCCACTGGGCGGAGTCATACAGCAGCATGGCCAGTGTCTGTGCAGAAACCAGGGGCTCTGGCTTCTGGATCTCTGTGTCCCACTCCACTAGTGTGTGGGGCAGCTGGAGGTCAGGAGGCCTGGCTGGGGAAATGGGTGGGTGTCTGGTAGGCATAGGGAGTATTCGAGACAAGAAGGAAACTATGCAATGCCTGAGTAACTGTGTGGCTTCCTACCTGGAGAGGGTGAGAAGCCTGAAGGCTGATAATCAGAGACTGGAGAGCAAATTCCAGGAACACCTGGAGAAGAAAGGACCCCAGGTCAGAGACTAGGGGCATTATTTCAAGACCATTGAGGACCTGAGGGCTCATATCTTTGCAGATTCTGTGGAAAATGCCTGCATTGCTATGCACATTGACAATGTCCATCTTGCTGCTGATTACTTCAGAATTAAGTATGAGATGTAGCTGTCTATGCTTTAGTCTGTGGACAGTGGCATCAATTGGTCCTGAAAAGTCATTGATGACAACATTATCACTCAGCTGCAGCTGCACAGAGATGGAGCCCTGTCAAGGAGCTGCTCTTCAAAAAGAACAATGAGGAGGAATCAAATGGTCTACCAAACCAGACTGCCAACCCTGGTTGACTGTGGAGTTAGGTGCCCTCAAGTCTCAGGCCCTCACCAAGATCATGGTGGATACCTGGGCCCGTTCTACCCTGTTCTGAGTGTGCTGGGATGCTGATTTTCACTGTGATTGCGGGTGATTGGTTTTCAAAGCTGTTGCTGACCTGGGGAGGAGAGGCAGGAATGGATCAATTTATATAAAACCAGAAGTTCCCTGTTCTTATAAAGGTTTAGCAGTTTTTTTCTGAGTGAATTATTCCCATATTATTATAGGCCTTTGATTAATTTCTAGAGTTCTGCAACAGTTGATTCTGACAATGTTTTTAACCAGGGTTCTCATTGCTTTCATGGATTTTGGAGGATTATAGAGAGGAATCTGATCTGGAAAAACCAGATTCAAATGGAAGAATACCTTGTAGATGTCTTTAATTAAGTCTCTCAGCATATTTATTGTTGATATTAGTAGTATCATAAGCTTTGCTAAAAATCAAAATGATTTTGTTAATTATAAGCAAATAATGGTTACATTATGAATTAGAATAAAATCATTACAGAATTAATTCATTGTAATTACACTAGTATTTTCTTATAAAATTAGCTGTTGCCCATAGACTAAATATTGTCACGGACTGGAGAGTAAATCAAGAGCAAAGTCTTATTATAATTCCAGATCACATGTTTTGTGGGTACAGACATATGCTGTGCTCCACACTGAAGGTTACACTGATATGGAATCTCAGTGGGCTTTATCTTTACATAATGGTCATCTTTTTTTCCTTTTAAGATTTTATTTATTTTTTTTACAGAGAGGGGAAAGGAAGGAGAAAGAGGGGGAGAGAAATATCAATGTGTGCTTGCCTCTCACACACCTGCTACTGGGTACCTGGACCACAACCCAGGCATGTGACCTGACTGGGAATTGAAACACGACCCTTCGTTTCAAAGCCTGTGCTCAATCCACTGAGCTACACCAGCCAGGGCTCATCTCTTTCTAAATGTTAAAATCCTAATCAAGTTTAATAGGCTTCCTATTCTGACAAACTGCAAAGTTGGGCATATCTAGTTTTTGTTTCAGCATAGTGTTTTTGCAATTAGAAAGGATCCGTGAAAACTATTCTCTGTGAATTCCCATAGGCTAGGAGAACCACAAATTTATAAGCCTATTTCATGTACTTCCATTACCAAGATCCCAGGCCATTTACCTTAAACTTTTTCCTTAAACATGTTCTGGAGGAACATGTTCACTGGTCCATATAGGGCAGTGGAATCCCCAGCAGTCTATCTAGCTATCTTAAATCTCTTTTACTCACTTCTCCAAGGCTGCACTCTGTCCAGGCTGCTTGTCACTCTTTCTCTTTCTCATGAAGTAACATCTCTGCCATGCATCCAACATGGGCCAATACTTTTTTTTCTCATTATGCTTCTCTTCTTTAAAGACAATTTTGGCTTGTTCTAGAACTCTTAGACCTTGGCCGTTTTCTTTGTCTTAAAATTTTTTATCCTTAGCTGAGGACATATTTTCATTGCTTTTTAGAGAGAGGAAGGGAGAGAGAGAGAAAAGTCCATTGGTTGCTTCTTGTATGTACCCTGACCAGTGGTTATATGCACCTGGACTAGGGACCAAACCCGAAACCTAGGTATGTGACCTGACTGGGAATCAAACCCACAACCTTTTGGTTATGGGATGATGCTCCAACCAACTGAGCCACACTGGCCAAGGCCAGACCTTTGTTATTTTCACCCAGAGCTCTTATAAGATGTTTTGACCAATGCTAATTTATTCACCCAATGTATTGTTTCTATAGAGTACTTATTGCTTGGGTAGTTTTGAATATATATTTGGACCCCAAACTGCTGAGTTCTGTAGAATAATGCTATATGGGTAGCAGTGACCCAAAATATAGTTTGAGTATTCCAAGAGCTTCCCTGGATCCTCTTGGCAAATGGGGTATGAATAGTAGGCATTTAAGCTCACCAAGGCACCTCAACTGACATTCATTTGTTTAGTATTCTTTACCTCGATTATCGCCCTCCATGTACAAAATCATTGCCTGTAGGCATAAGGGCACAAACAATGACACATTGAACATGCAGTTTTCTAGCATATCTGGATACTTTTCTTTATACATGATCACATAAGTTAATAGTTATACAGTGATCTGTGGCTCCGTTATTGAATAGTCTTTTTTTTTTTTTTGCTGTTTGATGGGCAACAGTTCCCATTTGTCACCTCTGAAAGGGGTCCTCTATAACAGATTCATTGGGGCTATACTTGTGAAAGGTATAGGGAGTGGGAGCAGAGTAGGGATAGAAATGGAATAGCAATGTGGTAGAAGTCTGACATTTATGAAAAGAAAGGAGAAAGTTTAGATAAGAAGAACCTTAGATTGTGCTACAAATTTGAGGAAGGCTTGGCTACCCCATTAGGGAGCTCCAGAGCAAAGATTCTCCGTTAGTGGTGACTGATATTGGGCAGAAATGGCCAGGTCTTATTATCTTCCCAGTGATCAGTCACTGGCTGGAGCTGCCCAAGAAGAGCGTGGCCTTAGATCAAACACCGAGGTGTCCATCCATTGGCGGTGGAGGATGTTGGTTTACTGACTGTGCTCCTTAGAGCAGTCTCTCTCCCTCTCCCCGCTCTTCTCTCTTCTTTCACCAACTGGTCTACCCTTTATATAAATTAAATCATATGTATTCTTCTGACGTTGGCTTTTTACTTTTGCTGAGTGGTATTCCATGGTTGGATATACCATCATTTCTTTTATCATTCCAATATTGATTTTTGTATGATGATTTTATGTTCTGTAACTTTGATAAACTCACTGATTAATTGTATTAGCTTTTAAAATAGATTTGATTAGAATTCCTACATAGATGACTTCATTGTTTATGAATAAAGACAGTTTATTCCTTCCATTTTGGAGTCTTTGATTTCTTTTTGCCTTAGTGTTCTGGCGAGGACCTCTACTGTGATAGTGAGTAGAAGCGGGGAGAGCAGACACCCTTATCGTGTTCCTGAGCACAGGGACATTCAATCTTAGGGAATGTATTTTAGTATTTCACCACTAAGTATGATGTTTGCTGTAGGTTTTTGTGGATGCCCTTTATAAAGTCGAAGAAGTTTCAGTCTATTCCTGTTTTGCTGAGATAGGTTATGACTAGAATATTAAATGATAAATTGACAACTTTATTATAAGAAAATTACCTTTATTTCTGAAAATACTTTTTTTTCTGAAGGGTACTTTGTCAGATATTATGGTGGCTGCTCTAGCTTTTTTTACTAGTGTTGCAAAGGAACCTCAAAAACGTGAAATTTTTTTTAATTAAAATTGGGTATTTATTCTTACATGTTTAAACTTTAGTCGTCGATTTTGATGCTTGTTAGTGCTGCTGCCATTTTTTGTTTCACCTCTTCCCCACCAGCAAAATGTTTCCCTTTAAGGACTTTTTTCATCTGGGTTGGGTGGGGGAAAGTCACTTGGGATAAGATCAGGTGAATAGGGATGGTGGGGCACACGGGTCATGCCATTTTTGGACAAAAACTGCTGAACATTCAGCATGGTGTGGGCAGGTACGCTTGTAAATCAGCCATCACTAATGGCCAGACAAGTTGAGTCTTCAAAAAAAATTCACTGAAGCTGAACACAGCCTCTCACAACAATGCCAGCTGGTGCACTGATACAGATGAGTCCCTAGAACACTCACCTAGCGAGGGAAGCTTGTACTACGAGGGGCCTGCCCTCCAGAAGATGATTCTGGTTCTGGAGGGCATAACACTGTGTAAATGAAAGGTGTACGATGTGATCATTTGATACACACATATATTGTGAGTTGATTTCCAACATAAGATTAATTCATGCATCTTTCACCTCATGTAATACCTTTTTATGTTGTTGTGGTGGTGAGAACATATAAGACCTACTCTCTCAGAAACTTTCAAGTATATAGTACAGGACTGTTCAGTGTAGTCATCATGCTGTACTCTAGATTCCCCGAACTCACTCCTTTTATAACTAGAAGTTTGTGCCCTTTGACCAGCATCTCCTCATCCCCTCTACTCCCCAGTGTCTGGTAACCACCAAAGTATAATCTGTTCTATGAGCTTGATCTTTTTTTAGATTCCACATACAACTGAGGTAATGCAGTGTTCATCTTTCTCTTTTTAATTTCACTCGGCATAATGCCCTTAAGATTCATCCTGAAAATGGCAGGGTTTTCTTCTTTTTCATGGCTGAATAATACCCCACTATATATACTTTCTTTATCCGCTCATCTGTCTATGAACACTGAGGTTGCTGCAATGAACATGGGAGTACAGATGTCTGAGATAATGATTTCGTTTCCTTCAGACGTACATCCAGAACTGGGATCGCTGGATCATGTGGTAGTTCTATTTTAATTTTTTAAGGAACATTCATACTGTTTTCCATAGTGACTGTACCAATTTACATTCCCACCAACAAAAAGTTTCCCCTTTTGTCCTCTCAAGCATTTGTTATCTTTTTGATAATAGCTATTCTTCGCCATTGATTCTTGATTTCAAAAGCTTCCCTGGGATTGCAGGAGGGAGGGGGTGGATAGAGCTGGGAGAGGGTATAGGGGGGATAAATGGTAATGGGAAAAATACAATACAAATATAATGTAAAAAAAGCTTCCCTGGGACTTCTAAGCCTTGTTTAATTTAAGTCAGAATCCCTGTTTCTCCCTGATGGGTGGCACATGTCTCATTCCCTCATTCTAATTTTTTTTTAAGAACAAAGCCCTAAACATGTGTGAGCTCTGGAGCCCCCGTATCTTGTTGTATTGAAGTAATATTCTGCTGCTGTAGTCGGATGGGGTGTGGAAAGGAATCCTGATCCCCAGTTATTCTTATGCCTCCTCAGCTCCCTCTTCCTTTCTGTCATTATTTTCCCTGGGTTTTCATTACGGTGGTTCTACAAAAACTCTCTTCTCCTGGCTGTTCAGGACACCTTGGCCTCAGCTTCCTCTAGGCTGGAAGGAGGATTCCTTTATGACCCTGTGTCATATCTGCCTCTGTTCTAAGCACACGGCTTATCCTGGGTGGGCAGATTGGTGGTCAATTACAGCTTTTCTGAGCTCCCAGATGCCCTGTTGCTCCTCTTCTCTCCAGGCCAGAAGTGCTACAGAAAGGTGGTTTCTCGAGCCGTGGGTGGGGATAGAGGCCTTTGTAGGATACTCCTATTCAAACATGGGATCCAGAGGCCGTTTAGTTTTAAGCATCTTCCACCAGCATATCTGATCTAAAGAGAATCACTACTCTAGTGCTTCAAAACTGTTGGCATGTTTATCCTCTGTGTCCTGATGGAGAAGGTATGCTTTCTGCATCCTTTAATAGAATGTAATAGAATGTAACACATCTAATTCCTGTGTTCTGTATCCACATAGAATTTCTAGCTTGTAAAGTCCTTAATTGAAAGTAATTTTTGTTTATAATATAGAAGGAAGAGCTTAGGTGGCACCATCTTGGAGTTCACATTTGTACCAATTAGCTGAGAAACAAGAAGGCAATGCCTAGCTGCTTTGGCTTTTATAGTTGAATCCATAATCTGGTAATTATACCCATATCACCTGATATGGGTATCACATAAAACCTGAAATAAATATTAGTACTTGCTTGGTCTAGTAGCTTCACATTTTTCAATCCAGTCTTAGAGATGTTTCCCATATTTTGCCAACTTCAGGTAGAAATATTCTTCACTTGTTTGGGCGGATGAGTTTTCCTTTTATATTCTCAGTCCATCCCTTCCTCTACTGCCATCGTGTGATGAACATGGCTGTGCTCCCCACCCACCACTCCCCACGCAAGGACCCTCGGGCAGTACCACTCACAGAAAGCTTCTGGCTGCCAGCTCCTTCAGGGTCGGCCTCAGTGGTCCCCCAAGTCACTTGTTGGGTCAGTCTTCACCCAAGGTCACGCCCTTGTTGGAGAAATTCACACCCATTAACTGAATAGGAGAGGGTGTAAAGGCTTGGCCCTTATAGTCTGATCTCATGTATTAGTAGGTTCCCTTTGTGGGATAAAATAGTTATTATGAACATAAAAATAAAACCTAATCCAGAATTTATGAAATAACAGTATCCTCAGCTCAAAGTTTATTTAGACTTTGTCTTTATCTACCTGACCTTAATAGTTATAAATATTAAGTACTCCTATCTGTAGCAATCAATATTTGTAAACTTTATCATTGAACATATACCTAAGAACTGGCCGTAAAACCCTAGCAGCTGTCCATGCTTTATTTCTAAGGATGATAAATGATTCATAAAATTATACTGGAGGCCATTAATATGTGGGACAGTCTGCGTAAGTGTCTGTGTCGGTAGCAATGCTGTAAGTGCCTTGTCAGAATTCTAAGACAGCGGTCTCACTCTCTGAAAGCTGGCACACACGTCAGCCCCTTCTATGGGTTCCACGCAATTATTTCCTTGAGAACAGGAGTCCAAGCACATGCAGACAGGTATAATGATCTACCTTTTTCTGTACAAGTCCTAACCTTCATATATGTATAACCTTCAATGTATACACACATACATTGACATTTTTATATGAACAGAAAGAAACAAATCATATATATGTATAAAGTCATATATATGTATGTGTATATATGTGTGTATATATGTACACACACACACACACACACACACACACACACACACACACCTTCTGTTTCTCTGTCTTCCTGTTCTGTTGCGAGTTGTTTTTATGTGAGCATTATACTTGCATGATTGCCGAGAAACCCTGACTTGTCTGCTTTCTCTCCTTCAGTACCTTTGCCAAAGAATACATCTACGTGTGGCTGCTGACAGCCTTAGCTGTAGTGACATGGCTAAGTATCCCATAGTCTTAGAACTGAGAACAAGGGGTCGAAACTACATTTAAATGAGTAGGTCACACAAATCCTTAGCTTGTGCATTTTCCCAAAGGATATTTTGTAATATGGCTTAACTCTGTTCCAGATTTATATGTATTTCTTTTATTAGTTTTAAAATTTTAATATGAATAAAATTATAATATGAAACAATCATTCATTGAAAACAATAACGAAAAGTAGTTTAATTTAAAACAAAATAAGCATCATATCATTATATCATTATCTTAAAATACCCACCAGCAGGTGGCAATCTAATATTAAATATAACCGGTAATAGAAGACCAATTTACAGAAATAGTATATTAAATCGATTGATTCAACTCAATTTCACCCTTATAATTTTTCTGCACCAAGGCATTTTATGTCTTTCCTTTTAATGCCTATTTAAAAGCTATAAAGTTATTAATTTTAAGACTTTTTTAAAAGTGAAATACTTGATCATATTTGGAGTTTATAACATGTACAGTTGAGAATGTAGACTCACATATTCAAGTTGTTCCAGACACAACTCTTAATGGGGAACATTAGTTTTCTAATAACTAAACTGATCTCAGTTGGTAAGCTTTAAATTCATTAAAATTAAATAAAATTAAAAATTTTATTGTGGTCAGTTGCACAGTGGCACTGACCACATGTAGCAAGTGGCTACCCTATTGGGCAGCACAGCTGTGGCTCCTCCTAGACTGCAAACTCCTTCAAGGGCTCACAAGGCCTCTGCACCACGGCGTGCCCACCATCCCGGTCAGTGCCTCACACACAGTAGTTACTCAATAAATCTTTGTGGAATAAGTGACAAATAAAATACATAGTGTCATTGGAATACATCATTAGAATACAAAATCAAACTAAATTATATATGCTTTCTCTGAATTTATGGCAATACAGACATGGTCTGTATGCAAGTATTGATTTGCAAGGTTCACATACCCTGTTTTAAGGATTAAGACCTTATCGGTTAGGGGAATCCTTCTAAAACCAGATGCTTTCCCCAAACGATTACGCAACAGAAACTTCTGTAACTAGCTGCTAAATTTTGTATCTGGACACTTCCATAATTTGAAGAGCTTGCATATACGATACATTGTTAAATCCTATTGCTTCTTCTATAATCTATATTATAAACCAACCATGTGCACACATATATAAAATGAAGTAAATTAGTGAAAAGATTATTTTACTGTCATGTTCTTTTCTGTAAAAGATTTTATTTATTTATTTTTAGAGAAGGGAAGGGTGGAATAAAGAGGGAAAGAAGCATCAATGTGGGGTTGCCTCTCATGCGCCCCTTACTGGGGGGAACCTGGCCCCCAACCCAAGCATGTGCCCTGAACTACGAATCTAACCAGTGACCTTTGGTTTGCAGGCTGGCACTTAATCCGCTGAACCACACCAGTCAGGGCTGTAATACTCTTTGATTTAACTCAAATTTCTTCAGTTGAAGTAAAAAAATTTGGTTATGATTAAAAATTATCAAGGAGTCAATATTACTTTGGTGTATCGGGAACACCCGAAAATTGCTTAGAACAGTGATTTGCAAACTTGACTGCCTATTAAAATCACCTAGGACAAACACAAGGCCCATGGGCCGAATCCGGCCCTCTCCCTTGTTTTATCTGGCTCAGCACCTTGCTTCTACCTGGTGGCAAGCGCCGAGCTCCTTGCCCCCAGTTAAGGAGTAGTTATATTTATACAGTCCTAAAATTACATTCGGTCCTTTGAAGGCAACTGTGAGGCCAATGCAGCCCCCTGGCGAAAATGAATTTGACACCTCTGATTAGGAAGACTTTAAAACTCCCACATCCAGGACACACCATAAAGATTTAACAGGAATCCGAGGTTGAGATCCGGGTATCAGTAATATTTAAAGCTCCTGCTGTGACTCCACTGTGTTAGTAGGGTTAAGAATTACTAGTTCAGATTAGTTTTTCTCAAAATGAAATGTCCATTTGAATCACATGGGGATGTTATTAACATACAGATTTTCATTCAGAAGACCTGGTCCGGGTTCGATTTCCTTCATTTAGACCCAGTTCCAAGGTGATGATGCTAGTGGTTATGGACCACACTTTGAAAACAATCGGCTTAGCTCCTTTAAGGTGGCGGTTCTGGATATTTTGTGTGTATCGGAATTACCTGGAAAATTTGGTAAAATAGCTCCAGATCTTTGTACACTTCAATGTGCCTAGGACACAGTATTCATTATTAATTCTCTAGGTAATGCTGACTCACGCCAACATTTGAGAATGGTTATTTTAAGACAACCAGAATTCCTATCGCTGAGCAATTCTAAAGATCACCATTTGAAAAATTTGTTTCTCTGACAGTAATTGTAAACTTGGCTGGCAAGGTGATTGGCCTGGTTTGACACACTCTTCCCAGTGGTAGGAATGTCCTTCTGCTCCTCTAGTCATAGAAATTCTATCCACCCTTAAGGCCCTGCACTAAAAGGCAACTTGTCTCGCACGTGCCTCTCTGATGATCACCTCGATGTATTCGGGCTCTTCTCCAGTACGCATCTCCGGGGGCTCCCGTAGCGTTTTCCCTCTTCTACTGGTGTTCAAACCACAACCAGAGGCTGAGTTTACCAACTTGACATTGTCTTCCTTTCCTCTGAAAGCTCCCTGAATATGATTTGATCCCTCTTTTCATCTTTGTCTCTATTGTAGCCCCTGCTTGAAGGGGTGACTGTTGATGCTCCCATAAGTGGGGTAAAGAGATGGAGTAAATAAACATTCTGTACAGGAAGGACTTGATGCTTACAGTGACTGTAGCTTGTCACATATGCTGCGTGAATATGCATGATGTTAGTCTCACTTACTGCCACATCTGCTGTACCTGGCACCTAGTGAATATTCAAATGAGAGGAATGGAAAGAAATGAGAGTCAAGTCATGTTGTTGCGGAAAAACAAACTCTTACACGATCTGGGGTGATGGAGTAAGCCTTTATTACACGCGTGGGCCCAGAGGAGACAGCTTCCAAATTCTGGGGTACTCAGAAGGGGTCAGGTGGGTGGTTAAATACTCCTGTAGCAAGGCAGGAAGAGGCGGCGTCACTTGGTACAAGCAGGAATGTGGAAGCCAAGACAGAAGCAGAGGGCGAAAATTGCCAGGGGCCAGGACAAAGAGATAGTAAGAGATTAACTGAGTACAAGACAGAGAGTCAACTAGTTAACAGGTGGTCGTCTGGAGCCCGGGAAGCCAGCAGGGAGTTATCAGAGGTCTGGAACAGAGTGCCAGCTTCAATGATAGCCTGGAGCCGGGAAGCCAGCAGGGAGCCATCAGGGGCTGATGCAGAGTGCCAGCTTCAATCTCTATTCACATTTTTAAAATTTCTACTACAATATAGGCATTTTATGGTGAGAAAAGGATTTTAGAGTTGATCTTGTAAGCATTATGATATAATGTTTTAATAGGGGAATGATGTGATTAATTGTTTTTAAATACAGGAGCTTTGGCAAAAACAGAGAGGGTGGACTAAAGAGGGAAGTGTCAGAAAGCAGAGAGTCCCATTCGGAGGATGTCATATAATAGAGCTTAGATTAGACTTTAAATATGACATACACTTGATCGCCATTTTATTGAGAAACTACTTTGTACTACTTGTAATGCTAAGTATTTACTATACATAGTCTTTTATCTTTATAAATATGCCATATAGTAGATATTGTCATTTTAGAGATGATGAATTCTAGGCTCAAAATGGTAAAGTAACTTGTCAAAAGTCACACATGAGAACTAGAACTTGAACCCAAGACCCACTCCAAAATCTTACACTGCAGTAATATTAATGACAGGGATGGGACAAAGAGGGCTGGTGCTGAGGACACTTATTTTGGGGAGAATTGGCTCCCTGGGATTACTGATTTAGGCTTCTAAAAACAGGATGAAGCTGGAAGAAATAATTGTTTGCGCCTTCGTGTCAGCTGTGATAACAAATGCTGTGTGTAGTGAAGGCTGATGTGATACGATTTGGTTGCTCGAGATCTTGGATACAAACTGCTAGAAGGAATGACCCAGGAGACACAAAGAGAAGCTAGTGATTATATACAATTCTAGCTCAGGTACTCTTATTCTTTTACTATTTTCTTTGTGCAATTTCCTGTTAGCTTGGACATATAAAATAAAAGTGAGTAGCTGGAAAAAAGAGCTTCTGTTACCATTTGGTGTGGGAGGCGGGTGCAGTCATCGCTTATTGGCACCTCCGTTTTTTCAGAACCTATTAAATGCAGTGTTTTAAGAAAAACCTAGTCAATACTTGTACCTACCAGTAGGTTTTCAAATCATGAAATTAGATCTACAATTTGAAAGATCAATCGATAATAGGGAATTTGTTCACACAGCATAAAATTGGTAAAGTTCTGCATGCTTTCTACTAGTCCAAATCAATTTAGTCTTATTACAGCAGGGGAAGCCATGATATAATTCCAGATAACAATGAAAATAGATTGAATTTTCTGGGAATTACAGTCTGGCTCTAATTTAAGAAATACTACTTCAATTGTGTGTGCTTTTTAAAAAAATCTTCTATACAACTGGGCTACAAATGGTGTCCTAGTTTTGGGTTTTTTTTACGTCTGTTGTACTATGCCTGTCAAACTGCTTCAGCCTGTATAGTGCCTGAAGCTTTATATTACCATAGACAGTAACAAGGGAGAAAAGCTTCATGATGTCCAAACGTAGAGTATCCTTTCCAATGTGCTTATTTGTTATCACTTTCATTTTTTTAAATTATTTTATTATTATGAAAGAAGATCCCAGAAAATATTTAAAAGCATAAAGAAAAAAGCGTTCTAGCCATGGGGAAAATTGGGACAACTGTAATAGAACAACAATTAAAAAAACAAAAAAGGAAAAAGGAAAAAGAGTGTTAAATCTTGTTGTTCAGTGCCAACCACTGGTAAGATACCATAAGTAGCTTGGGAGTGCAAATATATGAGGTCCGTCTGGAAAAGGTCTAACCATTGTTAATATAATGAAAACAGTTTGTGCAACATCAATGTAACCTGGCAGCCAAGGAGAGAGGACTTGAATGCAGGTACATGAACAATGATAATTTCACTGTGCCAGTCACTGGGGGGCAGACATGCCATTGAGTGAGCATGTGTACTGTGTGGCCATCACATTCAAAATGACTGAGTGAGTAGAACAACGAATTTGCATCAAATTTTGTGTTAAGCTTGAATTTTCCTTTGAGGAAACTATGTGGATGATTCAGAAGACCACAGCTATGGGCAACTGGTGACTGTCAGATTCATCATGACAACAGTCACACTCATGCATCATGTCTTGTGCAGAGGTTTTTTGGTGAAACATCAAATCACCCAGGTGACTTAACCTCCTACGGCCTTTATTTAGCACCCTGTGACTTCTGGTTTTTCCCAAAACCGAATCACCTTGGAAAGGGAAGAGATTGCAGACCATTTATGAGACTCAGGAAAATACAAAGGGGCAGCTGATGGTGATCGGGAAAGCTGTGTGAGGTCCCAAGGTGCCTACTTCTTTGAAGGGGCCTGAGGTATCACTGTCCTATGTACAATGTTTCTTGTATCTTCTTTAATAAATGTCTCTATTTTTCATATTACATGGATGGATACCTTCTGGATATATATCGTATACACTTGCTCACCCAATTTTGTAATAGAGTACACAATATTAAATGATGTAATCTGTAAGAAAGGAGGCATGCTGAAATGTATACATTTTGTGAGGATAAAAGACCCAACAGGGAATTATATTATTTCACTGGAGGGCCCAAGGGATGTGTTCACCATGAGGAAGGCACTGGTGAGTGGGAAACAAGTATCACTTACAGGTGTTGTGATGACTTTGCAGGCCAGGGTTGAGACTAGAAAAAGTGGTTATAGAGCTGGCTTGTTAATTGCAATGGGATGATGGAGCCATAAAGCAGTAGAAGTTGGTGATATGTAACTTCCAGAAGCCAAGTGGCCACAATTATTGTGAGGGTCAGATAGGTTGGAAAAGAAATCATCAAAGCAGCTTGACCTTGACGGAATTATGGAGATGGTTAAAGAACATGATACACATTAAAAGTAGTCCTGGCTAGTGTGGCTCAGTGGATTGAGTGCTGGCCTGTGAATCAAAAGGCCGCCAGTTTGATTCCCAGTCAGAGTGCATACCTGGGTTGCTGGGCCAGGTCCCCCAGTTGCGGGTGTGTGAGAGGCAACTGATTGATGTTTCTCCCTCCCATCCCCCCTCTCTAAAAATAAATAACTAAAATCTTTTTTAAAAGCAGAAGGCGGCAAGAATACATGGGCAGGAGACTGAGGTCAGTCACCCCCAACCACAATCACATACCTTACTCAGTGCCTGGACCTAATTCATTTCTCAGACCCAGAACCTGTTGACTGAAGAGGTGGCTAGGTAAGATTGCCAGTTAAAATACTGGACACTCAGTTAAATATGAACTTCAAATAAATAACAAATAATGTTTTAGTATAAGTATGTCCCATGCAGTACTAGGAGAATACTTTTATACTAAGAAAATTATTTGTTGTTGGTCTGAATTTTGAATTTAACTGAGGGTTCTATGTTTTTAAAAGATTTTATTTATTTATTCTTAGAGAGAGGGGATGAGGGGAGAAAGAGAGGGAGAGAACATTGATATGAGAGAAAACATTGATCGGTTACTTCTCATATGTGCCCCAACTGGAGACTGAACCCACAACCCAGGCATGTGCTCTGACTGAGACTTGAATGAGTGACCTTTTACTTTGAGGGATGATGGCCAACGAACTGAACCACACTGGTCAGGGTGAGTGTCTTGTATTTTTATTTGCTAAATTTGCCAGCTCTGCCCCTGGAGAAGAACCCTGCAATACCACCATATATATATATTCCCCCTGCAAAGAATCTATATATATGTGTGTGTGTGTATATATAGATTCAAAGAATCATGATACACACATATATATGATTCTTTGAAACTCTTTTCCCAGAAACTTATGGCTATTTACTTGTGTGACAGTGCACGAGATGTTCTCAGGAATATTGGGCTCAGGATTTGAGTTGACATTGTAAAATACCTGGAGACCAGAAGCATCATTACTATGGTTCCTATTGGGTAATACATTGAGTAGTGGCCAATATGAGCTTATGGTGGGTCTACTGAGTCCTAGACTGAGGAGTCTGATGACCATTTCCTTGGTTCAAGAATGTATAAATGGGATTGCTGTACATACCAGTGGGAGTAACTATCATCTTGGGTCTTGGCCTATAGTGGACAGTTAGAGATATCCATGTAGGGAAAGCAGTGATTCACTGTGATGAAGGGATGATGCGGCCTTCCTGGACGCAAGCACGCCTGCAGGCTGGGCCGCAGTGCCTTCTGTGGCAGTATGACGTTCATTCATCCTCTGAGTCCCAAAATGCAGTGCCCCAAGGCCAGAAAGGATGAAACTATTTATTTTAGGATTATCATGCAAACAGAAGTTTCTCTCATTCTTTTTTGAAGTTTAAAATAGTATGCATTACATTTCAATCCATGCAAGTTATGAAATATTTGACCATAAATATCTAGCTATTTATAATTAGCAGATTTAATGATAGAGCCCTAGAATTTTAGAATAAAAGGAGCTCAATAGATCATTTATATCACTAGTTCTTACTCTTTTTAGGAATTTGGGTTATTGTGTGTATCTTAAAGTTTTGAATCCTGTTCTCCAGGACAAATGTATATGTTCACATTTTTCTGTGTTTGTGTGTGTATGTGTATTTATCTTAGCCACCTTAAAGGTACCTAAACTTTTTTTATAGGTCTCCCTTTTTGACTTCTAAGAATATCTGATATATTTTTGACTTTGGAATATAGCACTTGAAAGGCTTTTAAGATACAATTAATTAACATACAGGTAGGCCTGTTCTTGAACCATTAAAAAAAACTTTTAAGTTTCTTTACCAATGAGGTATAAGAGACAGAATACAAGAAAAAAAAGTCAATCGATTGTGTAAATAACTATTTATTTTTGATCTTATCACCCCTTCTGAGCCTTGGTTTCTTGTCAGTAAACTGCAAGATTTGTGGAGCTAGAAGACATGTTGGAAATCAAATTCAAGTACTCAGAACTGGAGACTTCATGTTGTTATATAAGAATATTTTTGAAATCTCAAATATTAATTTACAATGCATTTTTCAATAAAATATAACAATATTAATCATTTACTCCAGCATTTTTTCAGATGCAAAGATCTATCATTAACTAAGTAGACAAAATTAACACATGGAATAATGTGGAAAGTAGAGATTTGTTAAATTTTGTGAGCATATGAATTCCCTCAAAAAGGCAGATTAAGTCTTGTTCTAAACTCATGCAACCCATAAACAGTAGAACTGGGTGTGAACTCAGGTAGCCGGGCTTCAGTTGTCCGGCTTCAGTGTGTGTGCTCTTCACCATAAAACAACTTTGACTCTGTTATTTTTAAAGATTTTACTTATTTATTTTTAGACAGAGGGGGAGGGAGGAAGAGGGGGAGAGAAACATCAATGTGTGGTTGCCTCTCACACACCCCCTACTGGGTACCTGGACCACAACCCAGGCATGTGCCCTAACTGGGAATTGAACCAGTGACACTTTGATTTGCAAGCCCACGATCAATCCACTGAACTACACCAGTCAGGGCACAACTTTGACTCTAAAAGCCAAGATCACTGTGAATGGAGGTGGCTGTCGAAGCTCTTTTTGCTGGTGTTGAGAATTGAGCTGCCCTTCAAAGGAGAAGAGATAGTGGGGAAAATGGACTTTTCAGGTGACTCGAGGTAATGGGCAGATTTCACAAAAAACTTACACTGATTACATTAATGTAGGCAGTATAACAGTGGTTGCTTAGAGTCTTCTTTCTGCCATTCAGTTTTCTCTCACAGGAGTTGCACTGAAATTCAAGCCATCAAACACTGTCTGGATCTGAGCTCTCTCTACTATCCAATGATACCTCCCCTGTTCTCCCTCTAGCATTGCAGCTCCCAGGTTGAGTCTCAAACAAAACTCTTTGCTCTTTGGCTCCACTAGGTCCCCAGCTTTTATGGAGAACTAGTGGAGGAGGGTGGTGTCATTAAGGCTCCTTCTTTCTGGCTCTAAAACTGTACAAGCATGTACAATGGGAAAGCGCAGTGGCCACAACATGTTTTTGTTTTTCTTAAAGTGGTGTTCCTTATCCAAGTCATAAAAATATATCATGCAGTTTTTGACTTTTTGTGGCAAACATTCCATTCTTGTGTCTGGTTGGTCCTATCATTGCTTGTAAAAAATTGCATCACCTTGGCTTTCTGATTTGGGTAAATTTTGTGTGACCGTGTTATTTCTAATAACAACTCTATCATTTTATGGCTTCATATTAACATTTTAATAATATTACATAAAGTACACTTATGGAAAATACTAAAAACAGCTGCATTGTCTATTTGAGATGCAAAATGGAAATATTGGTGCTTTATCCAGAATTTTAAATATTACCTTAAATGTTTAAAAATGACAAAAGACTAGGAAAAGTACATTAAAATATAAATTAATGTTGATAGTCTCTTCTTTCTCCAATTGTCCCCAATTATGATACTTTTCTCAGAGTGTCCTCCACCTGTGTGTGAGCCCCTGGGGGCAGGGAGTATCTGAATCATCTCAGCCCTTGCTTTGGTCACAGCCCATAGTCTGGAGGCAGGGATGGATCGATGAGAAACTAAATAAAAATATAACAGATGAGTTGGAAAAATGAATGTACTTAGCAAAATTAACTTTTGGAGGACCCTATTTTAATAATACATATATAAATATGTGATGTTTTGCTTACTGCAGATTTTCATGTTGACTAAATAAATATTTAAAAAATTATTTAGGACTCCTTAGTTTGCAAGGTACAAAGATATACTTGAATTACCTTAAGGAGAAGGATGTTTATTTTCAGATTATTGGGTGGAAAATATATCTAAAATAAAGATATATTTATTTTAGGTAAAAAGGTAAATAATACCTTTTACCTTGAAATTTGAAGACACTCAAATAAAGAGTCATAAATTGTAGACATTTTTATATATTTAACTAATTATTACACTAAACCCACTATTGTTTTTCAGTCTTGAACCACTTTTAAAAATTCCTGAGCTTCTGCTTCCTTACCTAGAGAATATTATATATTCCATTCATTACAAGGTTTAAATAAGAACTTTTATTTTTATTTTTTAATAAAAACTCAGTGACTGCCTAATAGGTGCTCAACTATACTATTAATTTCTTTCTCCATTCTTGTACTTCAACAATGAGAATAATTATGTTTCCTCTGTGCAACATTATCTCTGTCATTTTGCTCACAATAATAAATTATGTGAATGGATCAGAAAAGAGCTTCACAGATACTGGGTTAGTAGTGATATCAACCACACAAGGAAATAGCTATAAAAGTAGTACCCAGAAACTTTTAGAAGCAGTGTTCTGTTCCTTTAAAAAAATCAAGTCAAAGATATAAGGTAATTTTAGTGCTCAAAAGTAATGATAAAGTTCAATTACATACAAACATAAAACTTAAATACAATTTATAATCAAATATTTAAAACAAGTCATTACTGAACTTCAATTTAAAAATAGATGAAAAGTTGTGATTTGTGTCTGTGGGCATTTCTGTAACAGTTCACTTAGTTTTTGATTTCTCAATAGGAAGTTGTCTTTCATTGCTTACTTCAGAGCAAAGAGAAAATTCCATTTCTAATGTTAAGTTTTTATAAATAGATTTATAATTGTTTCCAGTTCAGATTTTTAAAAAGGGTCAACTAGAATAATGTGAATTATTTGTATAATTATTTCATGTTTGGAATAACATGAAATGTTATTGGAGTTTGTGCAAAGTGAAGGATATTTAATGATTGGAAGGAGTGCCTAGAATAAAAATGGTAGAGCCAGAAATACTCTTATGCTTTTGAGATCATCCTTTCCAAACTTCTTTTTGAATCACCTTTTTCAAACAAGAGCTGAGGTATCTGACAATCTAGGGTTGTTTGAATGATAGTACCACAATTACATATCTGCTGTTATTAAAAAATTCAGAACTAGAACTCTCCTAGTTGGATCTACTTCTGAGGCAGTCTTAAAGCAAGAAGAATCTACTGTTAGTATTTTGAGTACTGTCAAAATTTGGCATGTGTACTTATTAGTGTAGCAGGCTAACCAGGGATTTTTTAGGAGAAAGAAAGAAAAAGCCACCATTTGGAAATATTTCTATGTTCCTGGGCAGGTTGTGGTTTCCATGCTTAAATAATTGCACTAGCCATACTTTAATG
Organism: Carollia perspicillata; assembly: GCA_004027735.1. Taxonomy (NCBI): domain Eukaryota; kingdom Metazoa; phylum Chordata; class Mammalia; order Chiroptera; family Phyllostomidae; genus Carollia; species Carollia perspicillata. Next base: position 21,010 of record PVKM010008634.1, read on the forward strand.
CAGAACTTTTTAGGACACAGAAATTAAAGGAAATTAAATTTATGTTCTTTAATGAATGGGTATTGGAATATTGGCCTTTTGATAAACAAAAGCATTGCCTACTAGACACCAAATAAAAGCAAACAAAATCCCATACGTATTTTGTTGATTTATTTTTGGTAAGCTAGTATTGTATCCAGTAGCCCCTTAATAGCCAAAGAGTTTCATTTAATAAAATAATGTGACTCTCTTTACAAATCGGTCATTTCCTATCCACCATAGGTTATTTTCATGGAAAAATGTTTTTGTGAAGTGCAGTTAAATTATTTCGTTGAATATTTCCACCGATCAGATAATTTCTTTTATTGTTCATGGACTGAGTGAGATCTTATCATCCTGAGATTACCTGGCCTAAAACATTTATTTACCTATGAAAATAAAATGAACTTTTATTAAGTTATCAAATGTCTTCATTATCTTTTATAGAGTAAAATTATAACTATTTAAAATTTTGAAATTATTTAAATTTTTATTTATAAAATTTATAGCAGTTATTATAGAAAAATATGGACAAGTAAAAAATAAATAATTATTGGTTCCTAGGCAGTGAAATTACAGTTTAATATTTTGGTGTTTTCTTCTGGCCTTTCATGTGTTTTTATACTCATTTCTCCAAAATAATAATTTAGAAAATTCTGTTTGGACTTGTTATTTATTTTAATGTAATGTTATATCTTAATATCTTTCTATGCCAATTAAAATTTTTTCTACAATATTTTTCTACATTTTTAGGCATTTAGGTTTATTCAGTGTTTTTAAAATAAACACTGCTCTGACACATATCCATGTTGCTAAATGTTTAAAGGTACATTCGTGGTGATTTCCCTCAGGATAAATTCTAAGACATGGATCTGCTGGGTCGAAAGTGATATACTTTTTAGAAAGCTTTTGGTTTATACAACCAAATTGCACTTCAGAAATGTTGTAACATGAATTCTCTTTAAATAAAACCATATGAAAGACATCACTTTTATGTGGCCTGGATGGTGATCTTGTTTAATTAAAAACACCCCGTGAACTGTCCACTAACAGGAAGTGTAAAGAACAAGACAGTGGCCACTGAGCAAAGATGGGATATTTTCAATACCAAGCCAAGATCTGCTCTTCGAGTTTGGAATACACTTTCCTTACCAGACTAGGCAAATCTGTGATAATGACAGACTGCTTTGCCTTTTCAAAGCCTCATTCTCTCAAAGCCCTCCTTTCCCCCTACTTTTCTTTAATTTGTATTCCCAGTCACTCTTATTCAGATTTTTTTCCTGTCAGAATGCCACTGGTGATATTTGGCTGGTTGTCCTCTGAGGATCTTTCCACTGTGAACCTCATGCCCTAGTTCAGGTGATAGGCGAGGGGCACTAAAACTGACCTGGTATGGTGCATTTCATCACACTAGCCCATCAGCTGACTAGGCATAGGAATTCTGACATCATCTTGTATTTTGAACGAGCTAATTTTAAAATCACCGAATACAATTTTTTCTTACCATATCAGGATATAATAAGAACTCTTTCTCTTTTCTACTTAACTATCAACTTCTTATGAAAAAATTATTAATTTTAGAGAGTCATGTCATAAATATAGTAGTCCATTATTTAAGCCTCCTATAATCTCAAAGTGTGATGCCTGAATCAGCAGCATTTACATTACTTGGGCACTTGTTAGGATGAAAATTCTCAGGCCCTATTGCCCCCTGACTGAATCAGAAACTCCGGGTGTAGGGCCCAGCACCACGTTTTCACAAGCCCTCCAGGTGATTCTGATGCATGCTAAAGATGGAGAACCACTGATCTACGACAGCATTCTGAAGTTTACAGGGGCCCTTATCAAGTCAAGATGATTTTGGAAGGATGTAATTTAATAGTAGGAAAGCCTTCTTCCTCATTTCTCCATGTATTTGAATTATAGTTGTGGTATACAAAACCTAGAAAAGGTAACTTTAAGCTATATGTAGTATCAACCACTTCTTCCTGGAAGATGATAGGAAAATTGTTAATTCTAAAATTACTGAGTCTGGAAAGTCATGTTTCTTAGCAACACTTTGATGTGATATTCCTCATTTTGCTGAGCACAGCTGGAAGGATGGTTCCTGTTAATTGTCCCTATTTTCCCCAGGGCCTAGATGTAACCTCCCCATCACATTTCTTGTTGCTATGAGTAAAAACGTCATTATTAATTCAAGTGATTTCACTTGCAAAAACATAAAATATTGTGTGTGTTATCCAATAAGACAATGCAATGTATATATAGCAATACACATATAGCAACATATATATTGCTATATATAAATGTAATATATACATTTGCATAACACACACACACACACACACACACACATATATATATATAATTTGATTTCAGGGAGAATCTTTGCTTGGGTTAAGAAACCCAAGAGTTAATAAAGATTTTAAATCTTTTTAAAAAATCTCTTGGAAAAATACAATTACTGCTATGTAGCTTATAGCTTGTAAAGATAAAAAAGTTCATGTATGTGTAACATAAAATGTATGTGACTGCTCCTCTTTCCTCTTGAACCAGGTGAAAGGGTCCCAGGAAAAATCAATGATGCAATGAGAATAAGAACCTCCTTCATTGTTCAATTTCCCTAACCAGGACTTTTCTAAGGATGACTGATGTGGACACTGGCCCGCCGGGTCTGTGTATTGTGGCTGCAACAAACAAATTCGCATGGACTGCAGAAGTCTTGTGGAGAAAAAGGGACAGCATAGCTGTTCTCCGAGTGAGAGAGAGAGCCCCAGCCCCTGCCTGGACAAGCTTTTATTGCTTCTCTGGATACATTACATCGAGGATGGTCCTCATTTACTATGTACAGGTTCACTGTAGGTGATTACCTTTTACAGATAACAAAGGAAACAGTGTTGCTAATTACTTCAAAGAGAAGGATGTTACAGATCAAGGGGAAAAGTGGTTGAACTGATTAACTCCATTCTTGGGAGGTTTAGCACAGATTTCAAGAAGTTACTTTAGAGATATGCAGTAAACATTTGCTGCCTGGATTCAGGGTGAGGGAATTTTAGCAAAAAGCAAGCCTCAAAGCAGCCTAGGTACAATGCAGGCTTGATTCCCCACGGGAAAACCTAGCCTATCCATGGGCTTGGGTCCTATGTGCCGACTCACTCCCCATTGGTTTTCCAAGTCAGGGGCTGGGCTACATTCACCATACCACATGGAGAGGTTTCCTAGAGATGACCACAGAGGAAAACATGGGAGGATGTAGACCTCAGGCAGCAGAGGCATAAAGGCACTGTAAATGAGGCAGGTCAGAGAGACAGCTTGTTGCTTGACCATCACTGGTTTCTGGGACTGTTCTGACAAGCTGCCTTGGTACTTTTCAGTTCTTCTGGCTGCAGTCAGAGCTACTGCTCCCTAAACTGTTAGGACAGGGCAGGTCATGGTTGCTAGAGGAAGGGAGAGCAGGACAAAGGAAAGAAAAGTTGGGAGATGCAGAAAATGTGTTTTACTGCTTGTCTTATTTCTTTGTTGCTAATACATGAGATTACTAACCCTAGGTGAATGAAGAGAAATATAAAATGACTCCATTTAATTTATCACATCACCATTTCATTTTTCTCATGAGTATATTGTCTCTTCATAAATGTGCATAACATTCTCAAGCAAAATTCACCCATGATCTATGCACAAATACCCAAAGGTAAGAATTGGTCTACAGCAAGTAAAGAATAATTTAAACTATATAAAAATATTACTAAGACCCATACTATTATAGTGAGGATGTTAGATTTAAATAAGGAACACAACTTTCTAAGAAATGTGTACTAAAGAAAACATAGAAATAGTGGTGTTGTATACAGAACCCATCACATGTTAGACTGTAGTGGAAACTGCTAGATAAGGAATTGGTATCTATTCTATTTAAAAAGCACTCCTACAAAATAAGCTTTTGGAAAATAACTGAAAATATACAAAAAATTAGAGCTGACTTTTATAATTAGATTATAGTTCAAAGCCATGTATTCACATTCCAGAAGAATGTAAAAACTGTGAACACAAAGAGAGAAAAAATTGAATGTAAAACTAAGGATCATTTATACCATTTACTTGTTCTACAGAAAAAGAGAAAGATGGACTGTTTCTTTAAATTATGAATCCAAACCTTGTAGTTCATTTCACCAGTCAGGAAAGGACTGAAAACAAGCGATGTAAATCACTCATACTATAGTAAACTACTAAGTATAAAGTGTCCTGAGTAAAGTTAGTTCATGAAGAGCAACAGGTCTTCATGGCATAATAGTACTTGACTTGCAGCTACCACCGAATTTCATTTCAAGCATAATCTGGATTATGGAAAGTCATTAATATAATCTCACAGAAATCATCAGATAATGAAAAGAATATATTAAGTGAATAGAAAACCACATTTGAAAATAATGTTAAGAGAAAAATTATATTTTTGAGAGGACATTAATGTCAACACTCAAAATAGATCTTGATATACTGATATTGGGACTGACTGGGTGATATTAAATTAGAAATTTTCAGTTTTTTAAACAGTTTCTATTTGCTGAAGAGCTGTTTACTTATATATTTTTTAGGGTGAAAATATGCAATAGAGCTTGATTCTTTTATGTTATTCTTTCTGAATAACAATCTGTAATACTTATATAAAACTCTGTGATTGATTTGGGTAATTATCTATTGGGGATTAGCTGAGTAAAGAGAAAGAAAATGAATATTTATTGAAAAGAAAAAAGCTTCCCAACAAGTTATTCCACCACAATACTTAAACCAATATTGTCAGTGTCTTTCCGAGGTATAGGAAGTTGCCTTGTGGGATGCATTAAAATTGTCTGCCTAAAGTCAGTTGGGAATTGTTATTTCTTCTGAGAGATGAGTATTAAGAGGAACATTTTTGTTCTCAGTGATTTTGAGATGTAAAACTTCCTATTAAATAATAATTTATGAGTATATAGTCTCAAAAAATCCTTGGAGGATAATAACACGAGTTAATTTGAGACTTGGCATGAGGATAAAAGTGAGAAGCAATATAAAATGTCTAGAATAATGCCTGTCATACAATAGGGGCTCAATAAATTCTTCCCTTCTCACATTTCTCCTTCCTTTCCCTTGGGGGCAGGTACTACTCCTTCTATGGCCCTGCTCTTGTTCATTTTTGAGATTTTTTGAAAACCTGTTATTTTTAAGACATTTTTATTATTATTCCATTACAGTTTTCCCAATTTTTCCCCCTTTGCCCTCGTCCACCCATCCCACCTCCTGCTCCCACAGTCAATCCCCACATTGTTGTCCATGTCTGTGGGTCATTCATACACGTTGTCTAGTCCCTTCCCCTTCTTTCCACCATTACCCCCCTCCTCCCTCCCTTCTAGTCACTTTTAATCTGTTCTATGTCTCCATGATTGTGGTTCTATTTTGTTAATTAGATTTCTCTTATAGGTTGTTGGGAGCCATCCTGCTTGGTTTCAGGAACGGTAGCCTCATTAACAGACAAAAAGTCCCACAGCTAGAGCTGAGTGACAGGGCCTTGGGGACATGAGCCACTAAGGAGACAGAACATTTCCTCCTGGCAGGAGTGCAGTCCCTGCCTCCCTCACTTCCCCCTATTTTGCCCAGGTGGATGGCAGTTTAGCCAACAACAGGTAACATCCCTCAAAGGAGAAGGGACAGCCTGAGACAGGCACTGTCATGATGGACCATCAGGGAAGGACTCAGGGGTCTTCAGAGAAGGGGCATAAAGACCCTCTCCCCTTGGCTTTGTTGTAGATTGAGTCCTCAGTCTTCCTGTAAAAGTCTCCTAATCTCTTGGCTGCTTTGATCTCCCCACCTGACTCCACCTGAGAACTATGTCAGAGGCAGATGCAACCTTCCTTGTACTGGAACAGATGGCTCCCGGGGGGTGGGGGGTGAATCTGTCCAGAGAAAGAATACACATTGTTTCCTCTGAGGCTTACTCTGCCCTGTTGCTATGAAACAGACATTTGAGCTAAAGCCAACCCTAACCAGAGACAATCCCTATGTTTCTCCAACTATTATCTGTAAATGATGTCAGTTTTTCATGACTGTAGCTTTTTGGATATTGGTTGATGAGCTTTATGTGCATACTATGTATCTCTGTGTGTGAGCTGAACTCAATAAAAATGCAGGAAATGAGATGTTTGGGACCTTTCTTTTCTGATGGACTAGTTACCTTTCCTCCCCAAGCAGATCATATCTTGGTAGATTTATTCTCACCTGCAATGGCAGGGGAGCTCTGCTGCATTTTTTGGATAGCTATGGGCCATCTGTATATCCTCCTAGGAGAAGTGTCTATTCAGATCCTTTGCCCATTTTTTTAATTGGATTTTTTGTAATTCTGCTGTTGAGTCATATGAGTTCTTTATATATTTTGGAGATCAAACCCTTGTCTGAGGTATCATTGGAAGATATATTCCCCCATACAGTTGGTCCCCTTTTCATTTTGATGATGGTTTCTTTAGCTATGCAGAAGCTTTTTAGTGTGAAGTAGGCTCATTTGTTTATTTTTTCCTTTATTTCCCTTGCCCTGGAAAATATATTGGCAAAAATATTGTTATGTAGGATATCTGAAATTTTCCTGCCTATATTTTCCTCTAGGAATTTTAGGGTGTTACGACTTATATTTAAGTCTTTTATACATTTTGAATTTATTCTGGTGTATGGTGTAAGTTGGTGGCATATATATATATATATATATATATATATATATATATATATTTTTTTTTTTTTTTTGCATGTACCAGTTTAGTTCTTCCAACACCATTTATTGAAGAGGTTTTCTTTACTCCATTGTATGCTCCTTCCCCCTTTGGCAAATATTGACCATAGAGACTTGGATTTATTTCTGGGCTCTCTACTATGTTCCGTAGAGCTATGTGGTTGTTCTTATGACAGTACTGGACTGTTTTGATTACAGTGGCCTTGTAGTATAGTTTGGTATCAGGTATCATGATCCTTCCTACTTTATTCTTCTTTTTCAAGATTGCTGAGACTATTCAGTGTCTTTTTTGGTTCCACATAAATTATTGAAATATTTGTTCTAGATCTATGAAATATGCCATTGGTAATTTAATAGGAATTTCACTGAACCTATAGATTGTTTTGGGTAATATGGACATTTTAATGATTTTATTTCTTCCAATCCATGAACACAGAATATATATGCTTCCATTTATTTGCATCTTCCTCAATTTCTTTCTTCAGTGTTCTATAGTTTTCTGAATACAAGTCCTTGGTTTAACCTCCTTGGTTAAATTTATTCCTACTTTATTTTTTGTGTTGCTATAGTAAATGGGATTTTTCCCCTAGTTTCTCTCTCTGATATTTCATTGTTGGGGTACAAAAATGACATTGATATCTGACTATTGACTTTGAATCACAATTTTGCCAAATTCACTTATTAAGTTGAGTACATTTTTGTTGGAGACTATAGGGTTTTCTGTGTACATTATTATGTCATCAGTGAATGATAACAATTTTACTTCCTCCTTTTGAATTTGGATGCCTTTTATTGCTTTTTCTTGTCTGATTGCTGTGGCTAGAACTTCCAGTACTATGTTGAAAATGGACATTCTTATCTTGTTCCTGATCTTAAGGGGAAAGCTTTTAGTTTTTACCCATTGATTATAATGTTGGCTGTAGATTTCTCATATATAACTTTTATTACATTGAGTTATGCTTCCTCTATTCCCACTTTGCTGAGTATTTTTATCATAAATGGGTGCTGGATTTTATCAAATGCTTTTTCAACATCTACTGATATCTTATAATTTTTGTCCTTCATTTTGTTTATATTACATTTATTGATTCATGAATATTGTGCCATGCTTGCATCCCTGGAATGAATCCCACTTGATCATAGCATATAACCTTTTTATTGGATTTCTGAATCTGGATTGCCAGTATTTTGTTGAGGATTTTAACATTTTTGTTCATCAGATATATTGGCCTGTAGTTTTCTTTCTTTGTTGTGTCTTTATCTGGCTTTGCAATTAGGATGATACTGGCCTCATAAAAGAGTTTGCAAGTCTTTCTTCATTTTGAATTTTTTGAATAGTTTGAGAAGGATAAGAGTTAGTTCTTCCTTAAATGTTTGGTAAAATTCATCTGTGAAGCTATCTAGTCCAGGGCTTTTGTATGCTGGGAGTTTTTTGATTACTGCTTCGATTTCACTAGTTATTATTGGTCTATTCAGTCTTTCTGCTGCTTCTTGATTCAGTTTGTCAGATTGTGTGTTTCTAGAAATTTGTCCATTTTGCCCAGGTTGTCCAATTTCTTGGTATATTGTTGTTCATAGTAATTTCTTACAATCCTTTGTGTTTCTGTGGTATTGGTTGTAACTTCTCCTCCTTCATTTCTGATTTTATTTATTTGTGTCCTCTGTCTTTTTTTTTTTTTTGATGAGTCTGGTTAAAAGCTTGTTGATTTTGTTTTTCTCAAAGAATCAGCTCCTGAATTTATTGATCCTTCAATTATTCTTTTAGTCTCTATATCATTTAATTTTGTTTTGATCTTGATTATTTCCTTCCTTCTGCTCTCTCTAGGATTTCTTTGTTGTTATTCCTCTAGTTCTTGTAGATACAGGGTAGGTTGTTTATTTGAGATTTTTCTGTCTTCTTTATGTAGGCCTGTATTGCTATGAACTTCCCTCTTAGTACTGCCTTCACTGTGCCCCCATTGGCTTTGGTTTGTTGTTTGTTCCTTTTCATTTGTTTCCAGGTACTTTTTATTTCTTCCTTGATCTCATTGTTGACCTATTTATTATTTAATAACATGTTATTCCATTTCCATGTATTTGAATGTTTTTGAATTTTTCCTTGAGGTTGGTTTGTAGTTTCAATCCATTGTGGTCTGAGCACATGCTTGATACGATTTTAATTTTCATGAATTTGTTGAGGATTGTTTCATGACTAACATGTGATATATGTTTGAAAATGTTCTATGTGCATTTGGAGAATGTATACTTTGCTTCTTTGGGGTGAAAAGTTCTGTATATGTCAATTAAGTCCATTTGATCTAGAGGGTTGTTCAGTGCCTTAATATCCTTGTTGATTCTTTGGAAGATCTATCCATATTTGACAGTTGGGAACTACAATCACATGTCACATCACTAAAAATCACATATGATGACTGTGCTATTGTCAGTATCTTTCTTGAAGTCCTCCAAGATTTTCTTTATATATTTAGGTGCTCCTATGTTGGGTGCACATATGTTTACATGGGTTATATCCTCCTATTGGAGTATTCCTTTAAGTATTATGTACTGATCTTCTCTGTCCCTTTTTATGACTTTTGTTTTGAGGTTTATTCTGTCTGATGTTAGTATTGCTACTTGAGCTTTTTTTTCATGTCTGATTTTTTGGAATATTTTTTCCATCCCTCCACTTTCAACCTGTGTAGATCTTTTGTTCTAAGGTGGGTCTCTTGTAGGAAGAGTATATGCAAACCAGGTTTTCTTGCCCATTCAGCTACCCTATGTCTTTTGATTGAAACATTTAATCCATTTATGTTTAAGGTTATTATTGATAGGCACTTATTCATTGCCATTTCCCCCCATAACTGTGTTTCTCTCTCTCTCTTTCTTCTTTTTATAGAAGTTCCTTTAGCATCTCTTGCAGTGATGGCTTGGTGGAGATGTAATCTTTTAGCCTTTTTCTGGTCTTGGAAGTTCTTCATTTCACCTTCCATTTTAAATGAGAACTTTTTTGAATAGAGTAATCTTGGTTGGAGTCCTTGATTTTCATTACTGGAATACTTTGTACCAATTCCTCTGGCTTGCAGTGTTTCTGTTGAGAAATCAGCCAATAGCTTTATTGGAGCTCCCTCGTATGTTACTAGCTGTTTCTCCCTTGCTCCCTTTAAGATTCTCTTTTTGTTTTTCAAATCTGTATTTTAATTGTAGTGTGTCTTGAAGTAGGCTTCTTTGGGTTCATTTTGACTGGGACCCTCTATGCTTCCTAAACTTGTGTGTCTTTTTACCTCACCAAATTAGGGAAGTTTTCTGTCATTATTTTTTTCAAACAGGGTTTCTATCCCTTGCTCCTTTTCTACTCCTTCTGTTATTCCTGTGATGTGAATGTTGTTATGTTTCATGTTCTCCTGATGCTCCCTTAAACTACCCTCATTCTTTTTGAGTCTTTTTTATTTTGTTCCTCTGACTGGGTATTTCTTTCTACCTTGTCTCCCAGCTCACTGATTTAGTCCTCTGCTTCAGGTAGCCCCCTTTTAATTCCCTATAAGGTATTTTTTATTTCAAATATCATATTCTCATTTCATTCTGTTCCTTATTCATAGTTTCTATGTCCTTCTTCATGCTGTTGTAGTTCCCACTAAGTTCCTTGTAGCTTCCATAAAGTTCCTGGTAGTTCTCACTGATTTTTGAGCATCCTTATAACCATTATTTTGAATTCTATGTCTGATAGATTGCTTGCCTCAATTTCATTTAACTCTTTTTCTGGGGATTGCTCCTTTCCTTTCAATTGGGGATTTATTCTTTGTCTCCTTATTTTAGATAACACATATTTTTTTATTTGTGTGTCTCAGGTTGCTCTGCTTTGCCTACCTGTCTTTGTGGGGTGGACTTCTGTGGTAGGTGTTCTGTGGGACTCAGTGGTGCAGTCTTTTTGATCTTCTCATCTGAATCCTCTAAAATTGTCCTTTTTTCAGTTTATGTGGGCTCTCCTATTGTATTTGGGGTTTGAAAATTGGTGACTCATTTTTTGGGTTTTCCCCTCCACCTGGCTGACCAGAAGTTACAACCCCTGATACATGTTGTTTGCTATTGTATAAGTGCTGGTTAACAAAGTAATACTACCCAGAAAACCAAACCCATGTTCACTATCACTTCAGCATGTCAAAAGCAATTGAGCAAAGATTAATAAAGGTGGAGAGAGATTAAGAGTATTATAAGATAAGAAAAAGGGAACACGAGATCACTAAAGGAGAGAGAAATGATTTTGAGTGAGAGGAGGGAGAATCAATAATAAGAGAAGGGAATAGAAACAGGCAAAGAAAGGGAGAAAATAAAAGTTAAAATGTAAATAAAACAGGGAAGAACAATGGCAAAATGGAGTAAGAAAAGGGTAGAATATAATACAAGGTTAGAAATAAAATTTAAAAGGTAGTGAACTGAAGGGAACAAAATTGAAGAAAAACCACAACAGGGTGAATAACAACAAAAGATGAGCAAAGATTAATCCAGTTGGAAAGAGAATAAGAATATTATACAAAAGAGGACATGAGATGTCCACAGTAAAGGAAAATGATTTTGAGAGGATGGGGGAAGAAAAAGAATAAGAGTAAGGAATAAATCCAGGCTAAGAAAGGGAAAAATTAAAATTCCTAACTCAAATAAGCAAAGGCAGGAGGAAGATAAAATAGAGTCAGACAGGGAGAGAATAACTTATGAGATTTGGAATAAAAATAGGGAACAAATAGGAAAACAGTTGAAGAAGAACAGTGATAACTGTAATATTCATGCCAAACAAGCCACAATTTATAAAGGTGGAAAGGAAATAAGAATATTACTAAAAGAGGAAAAGAATGTAAGCTGACTAAAGGAAGAAAGAATGCTTTTGAGAGGATAGAGGGGGAGAAATATAAGAGTAAAGAATAAGAACAAGGTGTAGTGTGGGTAAAAATAACATTTACCACAAACATAAGGAATAACAGAAAGAAGGTAGAATGGAGTAAGAGATGGGAGGTATAATGTGAGGTTTGAAATAACAATAAAATAAAAAATAATATAAAATCTAAGTAAAAAGAATAAAAAATAAAAGACAAAGACAATTGAAGCAGAAGAAGAAATATTAAAAGGCTATGTGAAAGGAAGAAAAAATGAAAATTTGGAAGAGGAGTGGGGTGAAATTCATCTCAGCAGTTTGGTTGGTATTTGCCTTCTGACTTCTCTTTCTGGATCTGCCTCTGTTTCTTTAATCAGCTCAAGGTCCTAGATCATTCGGCTTCTGGCAGTACCTCCTGTATCATCTTCACTTTCTTCTAGAGGGAGCTTCTGCCACAATCAGAAGGGTGGGACCCCTGCTTCTGCCTTGGGAAGCAGTGTTCGGTCTTCTGGGAAAATTGTGGGTATGTTCCCCCTGCTGCTACACCACCCATCTTGGTCTGTCCCAGCTTACTTCCAATAATGTATAGTTTCCAATAATGTATAATGGACATCTAATGGTGAATGGACATCTAATTCACGATTAGACATCCATTTCAAGGGAGAGCCCAATCTGTGTAAGAGGGTCAGCTCTTTCCTGCTTGGTGTTGATGACAGCTCTGTGCGTGAGCCAAGGCTGGGAGGTGCCCTGATTTCCCCTTGTTGCGCCGATTTCTGATCTCTCTACTTGGTTGGCCTCAGTGAAATAGAGCCCTAGGAACCAGTATTTTGTCTCCCTGAGAGAAATTCAAGTGAGCCCTTCAGGCATTTCTCTTTCTGCCTTTCTCTTGGGGGAATGTTACTGCAGGGGTTCTTGAGGCTGACCTGCCTCTTTTGCAGACCTTCCCTGTTGGTAGTGCTTTTGATCCTGCAGGAGGTAGGGGCTAGGTGCAACCTTCTCTTCCCAGAGATTCGATCTCCACCAGGGATGGGGGCTCAGTCTGGTTGTAAATAATCTTAGGTGCTCAGAGGATAGTGCCCTTCCAGCTCCCCACCTCTTGGGGACCGCTCCGTGTGGTTTTGGAGACTGTAGGCCTTGAAAGAGGCCAGTAAGTCTCAGTGGAAAACCAGGAAATGCAGGCGGCAGGCACGACCTGACACTAACACCGAGGTTTCCCAGTGGGAAATCAGGCCTGTATCCTTTGAAGGTCTCTTTGCTTTGTATATCCCTGTTGATATAAACTGGATGTTTAAGTTCAAGGCATAAGGAGTAAACTCCTTATCTCATGAAACATGTCTTAAAGACTGTCTGGTGTCAGCATGACTATCAGACACAGGTCCTGAGGCAGATCTCTGTGTTTCTTCAACTGTTATCTATAGATAATACCTGCTTTTGTATGACTATAGCCTTTTGATATTGATTGATGAGCTATGCATATGATATATACCCCTACATACCGTTCCCAATAAAAGCCATTGGGGAGAAGGGCTCAGGGCATTCCCCACTTGAGGGAATTGCCACCCCCTTTCCCACCAGAACAACAAGATTGTGTCTGGGATGACTTATTCTTATCCAAGGAGGCCAGAAGAGCTCTGTGGGATGGAGTTCTCCCACACCCACCTACTGCCCTCACAGCAGACAGAGTCCTGAACTCTCCACTCTGTGCAGCCTCTAGCTGCACTGGGCTGGGGCTGAGATATCCCCTTGTATGCACCTTTCTGATCTCTCTGCCTAGTTGCACTGAGTGGCAGTACTCTCCATCCTCAATCCTTCCCTTTACTGGCAGCACAGCTGTGCGCCGGGTCCCTGCCCAGCACACCCCTGCTCTACTTTTAAAAGGTCTCTCCAGGCACGCCCACCATAGCACTGACTCACTGTCCAGCTTCCTATTCCCATCACCTCTCCAAAAAGCCAAGAGTCTCTCGAAGTCACAGCTGGCTGCGGCCTGCCTCCTCTGCCCTACCCAGGTGCAGATAGAATCCTTCTCCTTCTCTGGCTCTCCTGGTTGGCATTTGCCCCTGCAGCTATGGGTGTGCTGCTCACTGTGTGGGTGTGTGTAGCCTGGATCTCCCTGACTCTGTGTATCCAATGAAAACTTGTTATTGATTGTGAAACTGTTAAAGAATTTTGCATTGTAAGTTGTCCAAAAAGGAATCAGGAGAGCCTAAAGTCAGCTAGAGCTTAAAGTCTAAGGATTGCAAGTCTAGGTTTGGCAACTTAGATGGTTTAGATATTTGGGTAACTATTTAGCATCTGAGGCTTCGGCCAAAAACAAATTTCATAAGCTCATGGGATTTTTGCAGTTATATTAGTCATTTTTGAGGCTGTGGGAATAAAATATTTTCCCCAACCCCTCTATCTTTAATGTATTCTCATGATCTTCTCTTCATATTTTCTACTGAGAAAACTAATCCACATACCCTAGAGACACACGTGCACAAGCACAAGTATAAGTCAAATATATTTATAAATTATGTATAAAACTAGGTATATAAATTAGCTATATACTCTAAATATATAAAATAAATATATACTACATATACATTAAATATTTAGAATTATACTATAAACTCTAATATGCCTAAGTAAATGAAATATATAATATAGAAGTAAACTATCTATATCAATATCTATATCCATATTCATACCTATGTCTGTATCTCAGCTATAACCATCTTGACTAGGTGCTAGAAATTAGGCTTGTGATATAAAATGAATAAAATACTGTTTTTGCCCTTATGAAGTTAATATTTTATTTGGTGAAGTAGATAGAGAAGAAAAAAATATATTTCTAGGTAATGTGACAATTGACATTTAAGATAATTCATCAAGAGGAAAAAGATTTAGAGGGATCGAAGGAGCAGTATGACAAAAGTCATAGTAGCATGACAGCCCATGGCTCACTTTGCTTTGGTGGGGAGGTGGAGATATGTGGGTAGAACAAAGTAGTTTGGGTTGAGAGGGTTAACAGCAGAAGATAAACCTGACGGTGAAGTCAAAAAGTGCCTACACTGAGTGAAAGGAATTTTGATCTATATTCTGAGGAAAATGTGCTGTAGAAAACATGAATAAAAAAATTCTCTCTCTTTTTTTGGAAATTGAAAGAGATTAAAAAACAAGCAAACTTAAAGACACATTGTGAAGAGAAGTCTGAACTGTTGCTTCTCAAACTCTAATGTATACACAGTTGGCCTGGCGATCTTGATGCAATGCAGATTCCGATTGGTTAAGTTTGGGGAGGTCCAAGACTCTCCCAGGTATTGCTTAGGCTTTGGGTTTTCAGACTGTAACTTGAGTAAGTGAGGAGCTGTGGCCTGAGAGGACTGAGTAGAGAAATCAGTCCTGGCAAGAAGGGTCTGGGGTGGGCCCACTGGGCGCTGCCTCTGAGTAGACCGACAGGACTTTCTGGACTGCCTCAGAGGTGGAACTGGACTGGCAGGAAGCCTAGGCACAAAGGCAGGCAGGGCGTGTTTGAAGAAAGATCAATTTGAAAAAAAAAATTAAAATTTCACGGTGGGAGCAGTTCCACATCACCAATGACTAACAATAATTTTGCCTTTCCTAAAATAGCATGGTGAGAATTAATAACTTCCCAAAACACATGAGTGTTCTGTGGGATAGGGCAATGTTTACATGTTGTACTTCCCCAAATGAAAAACCAGTACTAATCGTATTACATGTGCCCAGTGTTCTGAAAGTTAAGCTTTGATCTGCTTTTTGTTGAGATTTTCTCATCCTTTGAACTTCGAAGTCTTCCCATGACCCTGCATGCTCAGATGGCTCTCTACCACTCATCATTCCTTCTCTTCACCTATCAAAATAAACTAACACTTCAGCACGTTGCATTTTATTCCCTTCTTTAATCCCCCTTGTGACACAGCAGATGTCTTGAAATGGCTGGCCTCTTCCCGTCAAAGGAAAATCCCCTTATGGGTACTGCGAATTCCATCTTTCTTTTTCCCCTTTCAGGATTTACTTTCTTTGATTATCTCGCCCTCCTCTTGTATCTTAAGTCTCTCTCTGCATTAAAACTCTGCCATCTCCATTTAAACATACTCAAGTGTCTCTGTTAGAGATAATCTCTTGTTTCGGGTTCCCCTGTAGTTACTGCCCTCTGAGTTTTCCTTTACACTATACTTAACACTTCCTCACCCCACATTCGTGCACTAACAACATTGTAATATGATTTCTCTCCCTTCCCTGAAATGGCTTAACTGAAAAGACTCTTGCCAAGTCACTGAAGCACTGTTAAATGAATACCTTATTTTATTTGAATATCTTACTTTACTTGGTCAGTGGTTTATTTTCATGTCCAAGTTCCCTTCCTCTCCCATAAGAGGCTTCTTTTCTTGGCTCCTGTGAGACGATTTTCTCCCGTTATTTTTTTGACTTTGACAGACATTTCTTCTTAGGCTTTATTTGTTTAGCACTTAGTCGTTAAAATTTGGTTTGCCATGTATAAATTGTATAATATAAGGATTATATCTGTTCCATGTTCGGATTTAACAACTAGTAGCTAAGTAGAGGCAGTATGGTGGTCGAGACTTCAGTCTCTGGACTCTGACTTCCTGCAGGCAAATCCCGTCTCTGCCACTTTTCAGCTTTATCACTTCGGGGAAATTCCCCAGCCCCTCTGCTTCTTTATTTCCTCATTTATAAGATGGAGACCATACTAGTATCTGCTTCATAAGGTTATGAAGATTCCATTATGTATTGTGCTTAAAGTACTTAGTACAGTGTCTTATTAATAATAAGCCCTTATTATTATTAGCTATTAAGAAAATAAGTATTATTTTATTATTCATTTTGGTCATATCGCTAAACCAGCTTTAACTTTCTGTTTGTCCTACAGTGACTCAAAGCCTTTACAACTTTTGAAATAATTTTTAAAAATTTCTTTAAAGAGCTTTACTTGATTTTCTATTGTATTTTTTCCATTACCATTTAACCCCTTTATATTCCTCACCCCCTGCAAACACCACACTGTTGTTCATGCCCATGAGTCCTTTTTCTTTTTTGCTCAATCTCTCCACCCCCTAACCTTCACCCCACTAGCTGTCATCTGCTCCCCATCTACGAGTCTGTCTCTATTTTGCTTGTTAGTTCAGTTTGTTCATTAGATTCCACATGAGCGAAATCATATGGTATTTGTCTTTCTCTGACTGGCTTATTTCACTTAGCATGATGTTCTCCAGGTCCATCCATGCTGTCACAAAGGGTAAAATTTGCTTCTTTTTTATGTCTGAGTAGTTGTGTAAATGTCCATTGTGTAAATATCCCATAGTTGTTTTATCTACTCATCTACTGATGGACACTTGGGCTGCTTCCATATCTTGGTGGCTGTAAATAACGCTGCAATGAACATAGGGATGTTTATGTTCTTTCGAATTAGTGTTTTGGGTTTCTTTGGATAAATTCCCAGAAGTGGGATTGCTGGGTCATAAGGCAGATCCATTTTCAATTTTTTGAGGTATCTCCATACTGCTTTCCACAGTGGTTGTACCAGTCTGCATTCCCATCAAAAGCGCTAAGTGAAATTAGCCAGTCAGAGAAAGACAAATACCATATAATCTCACTTATATGTGAAATCCAATGAACAAACTGAACTAACAAGCTAAATAGAGACAGACTCATAGATAGAGAGCAGAGTGACAGCTATTGGGAGGTGGAGGTTAGGGGATGGAGGGATCAAGCAAAAAGAAAAAGGACTCATGGACATGGACAATAGTGTGGTGGTTGCAGGCAGAGGGAGATATTAGGCAGTTAAATGGTAATGGAAAAATACAATAAAAAATTAAGACAAAAACAAACAAACATACAAAAACCAGCACAAGCCACAGCTATTACCTACTACCATTGCTTCTTGAAAACAAAACCATCTCTTCTTTGTTCCAGTATAATACCTTAAAATTGG
>PVKM010008635.1:0-38597 GCA_004027735.1 Carollia perspicillata
GGAGTCTTATAGTCCGAAAAATATGGTACCTCGGTTGTGGGTTCAATCCCTGCCTATGACGCATACGGGGAGCAACTGATCAATGTTTCTCTCACATCGATGTTTCTTTCTCTCTCTGTCTCCCTTTCTCTCTCTCTGTCTCCCTGTCACTCTCTCTCTCTCTCCACCCCCTTCTTCCTCTGTCTCTGAAGTCAATAAACATATACATACATATGTTTATATACATGTTTACATATATATTTATATATATACATATTTTTAATCCTCAACCAAGGATTAAAACCACACAGTATGATGTACTGTATTTGACTCAAATACAGCAAGTCAAATACAGGGATTAGGAGACAGTAAAATAAGAAAAAATTAATATTAACATTTATAAATAAAAATACATGCTAAAACTCTAAGGATAGTATCTAGTGAACAGCATACAAGCAACTACTGGGTATTTTACCGTGTCATGGCTCTGGCCAATTATGTCATATACACTGTGTATATGACTTACAGTATTTGACTTACTGTATTTGACTCAAATATAGTAAGTTGCCCAAGCCAAATAGTTGAGAAAATCAAAAGTTAAAGTAATGTGTCTATAAACAGTATATTTAAATTGCTAATGGCTTTCTTTAATAACAAAAGAAATGTATGTATTTCATTCTTCATCTCTACTTTTAATGGCAACCATCGTTCAGAGTTTGATGTGCACAGTTCCAGATTTTTCTGTGTATAACCATTCAAGTTGCACCAGCCAGGGGTGACGTGTAAGAAGGAAGTGACAGGAGGAACATGAGCGTTTCACCAGGTTTCCTCACGTTTGCCACTGGGGAACTAGCAAGGCCTCTCTTCCCAATCTTCTTCTGGACTCAAAGATCCCATAAATTCTATATATCTGAGGGCCTTCATGTACCTGTCACACGAGGAAAATGAACTCTTTTCTATTGGGAGAAGTCAGGCTACATATGTCATTAAGTACTCAAATGAGGCATATTATTTTTAAGTGAAAAGGTTTTTTTGTCCAGCACATATATTACTTGGTGCCTTCTTGTCTCTTTGCTGATAAATCACTGACAATCTAAGTTCTATCACGGGAAGTAAATATACTGGCCAGGCATCCAGTAATTAAAACTATTATAGAACTGCAGGAACATTTTTCATTTGAGTGGAGAGGGAGAGAGAGAGAAGTTCACTGTATTGCGATGCCTTGACTGAACCCCTTTCTGCCTCTGACTCACAAGTCTTCAGCAATGCAAGCTGCAGCGCTGTGTGAAGTGAAACTTCAAATTATTTCAAAAATTACCTTTTTTCACTTGACTAAAATGTAATTCAAAATGTCTATATTAACACTTGGTAAAATTTAGCCAACAGTTGAATTCGGTAGAAGGTTTCAAACATTTTTCTAAGTTCTTCCTTTTCCTTTCCTGTTCTCAACTGCTGAGTTTTTCAGTGATCCTTTATGAGTGTCTCTTAACTATAAGATGATGGGAAAGAGTTTTGGCTACTTTCAGTGCCGTACATGCACATTAATTCTAGCTGTGTTTTAAAAAGTTTAAGCAAATTGTGACATTATAATTCTATTTGCATTGCTTGGGTATGTAGCATTCTCTAGTGATGAGCAAAAAATGTCACAACAGCTTCTTTTCTCCTCATTTAATTACTTATTCATTCAACAATTTATGAGTCCTGAAATGTGCCAGGTATTGAGATAAGCACCAGAAGCAAGAGACACAGCCTTTCTGCAGCTCCTAGTTTGGTAGGATAGATGGACATTTTTTTAAAAACCACAGAAATAAAAAAGTAACTGCAACTGATAAGTGCCCCAAAAGACAACACAGCATGATGTCAGAATGCCGTCCTGAGGAAGCGGCACTGAGCTGAAATCGAAGGCTGAGGAGCCTGCCAGGTGGAGAGCAAAGACAGCAGCAGCCTTTGCCTGGCCAGCCCGGAGCCGGAGCCGGCTGGTGTGTGACAGAGAGGGCCTGTGAGCCTGGGGCGGGGCCGGGGAGTGCGCTGCACGAGGCCAGCAGCGCTACTTCCAGGTCTTCCAGGCCACATGAAGAATCTGGAAATTTTCTTCTAAGTGTAAACACACATACACATTCACAACAGTGAGGGTTTTAAGCAGGTTTATACACTCAGTTTTTCCTTCTTAACACATTTTTAAATAACCTTTTTTATTTTAGAATACTTTCAAATTTGCAGAAAAATTGTGGAGATAGTACAGAGTTCCCATACGGTATAGCCCCAGTAGTTTGGCCAGCTTTGCCTTTTAAAGGTATCTCTGACCACTGAGAGAAGAAGGGACTTGAGGGCTCAAGAGTGGGTACGGGGATACCGGTGGCCTGAAAAGAGACGATATGATAGCAGCTTGGATTTTAGGGGATAACAGTGATAATGAGGAAAGGGAGATGGGTTAGAGATATATTTAGGCAGAACAATTAATAGGGCAAAAGAAATCAAGATGATTAATGGAACAGAAAATACCAAGAATGATTCACAGGTTTTTGGCTTCTATCATAGTACTTCCATGAGTTTATTTATTTAATATTTATTTATTTATCTGTTTTCCTCTAAAAGCCACTAAGTTCCTTAAATTTAAGGATAGCATTCTATTTTTCTTTGTATCCCTTGCATGTATAAAAGTATCTGACACATGAACACTCCAAGAATGTTTCATGAATGAATGAATGAATGAACAAAAAATAAACAAATATGTTAAGAACAAGACAAACAAGTGACAACAGCCAACCTCACAAGTCGGGTAACTTTTAAAGTACCTACGCAGACATGGTTACCTTGGTGCACCAAGGCTCATTATATTAGATATTCAGAAAATGTATATTCCTCAACTTTGCTGAGAAATTTTTTCCTAAAAATTTCACCTTAGTAGGTCAATATGGAATTCAAAAATCTTTTCCTAGAAATTGTTGGTGCTCAACCATCTAGGTTTTGGAACACTATTTAAAGCAGTACTCCTCAACCTTATATCAACATACATACAGGTTACATAAGTTCCCATTAGAAGCAATAGTGATTTCAGGAAGGAGGGGAGGAAAATAGGCAGTGTTTCTCCACCTTGACTACACTGGAGTCAACTGAGAAACTTAACAGGTTACTGATTGTGTGAATATTCCCCAAGAAATTCTAATTGGCCTGGATGGAGTATGTCGTGGGAATTGGGAGGTACAGACATTCTCCAGGTGACCGTAATGTGCAGCCAAGGTTGAGAACCTCTGACCTGGGTGGAGGGCACTACCCGTTATTGAGAATCACTGATGTAGACCAGCAGTTTTCACACTTAAGTTTGCATCAGAATCACTGGAGAGCTTGCTAAACATGAATACAGATGTCTGGAGAGTGGCTCGAGAACTTACTTTATTTTTTAAAATTTTTTATTGTATGAAAGATTTTATTTATTTTTAGAGAGAGATGAGGGGAGGGAGAAAGAGAGGAAGAGAAACATCGATTGGTTGCCTCTCACCTGCGCCCCAACTGGGGACCAGGCCTGCAACCCAGGCATGTGCCCTGAGGAAACTGAACCAGCAACTTTTTGCTCGCGGGATGATGCTTAACCAGCTGAGCCATGCCAGTCAGGGCTCGAGAACTTACTTCAGAAACAAGTTCCCAGGTGATGCTCATGTTGCTGGCCCTAGGGCCACACTTTCAGAAACCAATGATCCAGACAGTAGTTAAACTGGTAAGGATTTATTACTACACTGTGGCTCTGACCAATAGTAAAGGTAAAACTCCAGCGGGGAAAAGATATTAGAAGCAAAAGATAGGCAAGTGTTTTCACAGGAAAAGTAAAACTATTATTTCATATAATTTTATTAACTTCACAGACTACGATACAAGGCTGCAAACAAACAACAGAACAGTATCAGTGTTAGCTCCAGCTCCCCTCCAAAACTGAGGTTCTCGCTTTACCCAAGCCATCGTCAGCAAGAAAGCCCTAGACGGTCTGCATAGTCTTTCCCGTTATCTTATACTGCTTTTGATCTGCACAAAAATTTTTCAAGGTAGATAAAAAGGGTATATCGTAGTCCACGCTTATCTGCAGTTTTGCTTTCAGCAGTTTCAGTTACCTGCAAGTAACGATGGTCAGAAAATAGTATATGGAAAATACCAGAAACAAACAATTCATATGTCTTTAAGTTGCACACCCTCTGAGTAGCATAATGAAATCTCACACGGTCCTCGCTCTGTCCCACTCAGGACATGACTCGCCCCTTTGCCCAGTGTAGCCACACAGTATATGCCCCCTGCCCATGAGTTCCTTGAGTAGCCCTCTGGGTCATCAGATCAGTTGTCGATATACCGTAATTGCCTGTATGTAAGTATCCCTTACTTTACTTAAAAATGGCCCCAAAGTGTGATGGTAGTAATGCTGCTGACAATTTTGATATGCCAGAAAGAACACAGTTATATGTAGGGTTTGGTACTACATGCAGTTTCACATACCTACTGGGGGTCTTGGAATGTATCACCATTGGTTAAGGGGGGGCTGCCGTAATCATTCTCATTTCAGAGATTAGGAGAATATGCTCAAAGAAATTAAGCGATCCATGGTGACACAGCTAATAAATGGCAGCCCCACAGCAGCCCCACAGCATACGTTCTCCCGGCATGACGTCCAGTACTTCTACTGAAAGCTGCTGCCATTCACTTTTCCTCTAGACCTGGGCCACGCTAGGGAACCTGGAATATGGACTGGCAGGATCTGGGAATCCTCAGGTAGTTCCGACTAACAACCTGAGAGTTCAAATGGACCTGGACCAAGTCAGGCTTCCCCGACACTCCTCAAACTACATAGAAAATTCCAGAAGCCAAAGTCCAAGCCAAGATTCCATTAGTCTGCCAACTTACATTTGAAACCAATACCCAAAGGAAATTATGAGTAGAATAAATCTGCCGCCCTGTGGCAAGAGTTCAGAAATAATCCTTTCTCTCTTCTAATATTTTTATATAACTGCACCCTCTCATCTACTTTGCTATCTTCTCGTAACTTTGGTGGCACTCAACTGATCAGCTCTTTTTTAACCTCAGAGATCTCCATTCTTTAAAAGTAAATCCCCTCTGAGTAGAACAAACGTAAGGAATCATGGGCTTATTATTGTATCATCTGCACTGCTTTTGGGGGGATTAAATATAGAAAATTCTAAACAAAGTTTTATAAAGAGCTAAACTTTCATTCACTAACTCAAAAATATGTATTGAGTGCTAATGCTCATTTTTTGCATGATTGAGTTGGAAGAGTTGTCTCGTTATTTTGTTGTCATTTTCGGAACTGGTAATAACAAACATAAAATTTAAAAGAGAAAAACACGAATTGCCTGCTAAACAAAGAATATGATTAATTTTGAAGGATTACCAAATAATTTTCAAATTTGACTTTTGGAACTCTTGATGGCAAATATCCAGAAACCATTCCATAATGACAAACTTTCAAGGTTAAATATAATAAGATTCTAGATCTAAGCTTCTCTAGAAAAACAAATTATTTATAATATTTCAATTAAAACTTTAATTAGATAGGTATGTAGAGGGGCTGACTCTACTTCATCACAATAAACAGTAAGTCTAGGAACCACATAACACGAAGCCTGGAGTACTCTGACAAATTAAAGAAAACCATTAGCTGATGGAAAGCTTGCTCTGGGGAGTTTATGGCTGCAGTCCACAGGGAGGCAGGATGGCATTCTGAAGAATGTCACAACTCAACAAAAAGAGATGAAGGAAAAAAGAAAAACTCCCACACTGCTTACCAGCATAAAAGGAAGAAACATGAAATGATTTTGCAGTAAAGTTTCAAACAAATATTTGATTGAAAAATAAAATGGTGCCCTGGCTGGTGCAGCTCAGTGGATTGAGCACAGGCTGTGAATCAAAGGGTCGCCAGTTCGATTCCCAGTCAGGGCACATGCCTGGGTTTCAGGCCAGGTCCCCAGTGGGGGCCACATGAGAGGCAACCACACATTGATGTTTCTCTCTTTTTCTCCCTCCCTTCTCCTCGCTCTAAAAATAAATAAATAACATGTTAAAAAATATATTTAAAAAATAAAAATAAAATGGTAAGAACTCTACTCATGAAATAGTATCATTATCTCAGGGATGAAAGTAGTCTATGTACATGTGAACTGTAACTGGCACCCGAACATGGCTACCTAAAGCAAAAGATCGTTTCACAGAAGTTCAGATGATAACAGGATCAGATGAGGCTGCAGTAGAACTCATTCCGCACCTAAATGTTAAAGAACATTAAACTTACAGCAGCCACCTGACTGTGCCTTGGTCCTGACTAGCGACCCCACCATGAAAAATTTAATGTCCTCAGCTCTGCAGCCGAGCATTTGTGAATAAACCCACTTGGGCTGTCAGGCTGTAGAACCTTGGCTAAAGCATACAAGGACCTCTTATTCAATAACTTTCTCCTCATCGGAGCACGGATACATAGCGGGTGAAGACAGACGGGACAAAGGTGGGGAAAGAAAAACAGACACCCAGCAAACTAAGTCAGTCTGCTTACTTTCTGATCACCGAGCACGAAAGCTTGGGGAAAAATAAAGAAAACCAGGCTGCAGAAAAAGGAGGCAAGATGGAGCAGGAGCTTAGAGGAAAGCCCTTCCGGTGCCTTCTTCAGAAGCTGCGCACGGCTGCCCTGGGGCAGAGGAAGCCCATGCGTATCCTGAGAAACATTCTCCCTTTTTCATTTAAGCTTGCTCAAGATGGTGTTTGTTTCACACGTGTGTGTGCATGCACACACGTCCAAAAAGATACAGTGGAGAAAGATAAGGGACTCCACTGAATTTTATTTCAGATGAAAATAGATGAATGATTATTGTTTTTATTCTCTGTATGGTTCATTCCATTAGGTTAAATCTTGAAGAATTCAATATTAGAATATTTATTTAGTGTTGTCATAATCTAGGATGGGGACAGACCTCAATGGTGAATTATTCATCCCTGATCCTAGGGCGCAGAGTAACTGGCTAACAACTGACAGGCCCAGTTGATCTCAATAACTAGGTTCACTATGTGTGCCAGTAAGCAGGAGAGGGGATACACTGAGGTCTGCTTCTTAAAGCCTGTAACTGCACAGACCTGAGCCCACCAACTCCACGAGCCTCACTCGCATAACAAGGAGCAGCAGCTCTGTGCCACACGCCCCCGTCTTTCACCTCAGAGGCAATCACTTTAACTTCTTTTAGCTGTTTCTTCTGATTTTTTACTCTATATTTCTAAATAATATGCTCTGAGAATTCATTGATTACGTTCATCTTCAGATATTATCTTTTTACTTCCTACTATGGAAGATGAGGCAAAGCAATAGCTACATTAGAAAATATATACAACAAACTCCAGTTGCCTTATTGAAAGTGTACAATAGAGTTCTTTAAAAAATTATAATGCAAATTAACTGACAAACTCCATAAATTTTCTGTTGGGACTAATCAGCACAATTCAAAGTTCAAAGACTTATACTGCATTAACCTAAGGCTTATTAACATTCCTCAGTCCTTTTGGATCTATTTCTTCATGTGCTTACATTAGGTTGTGAATCAGACACAGATATGGTTTGATTCTTTAAGAACGCTGCTAGTACTAAATAATTCTGAAAATGCTCCGTGGTTATAAACCAAGGTACTTAAAATCAAAAGTCTTACAAGTTTCTTTCTAATTAATGTATGATGTTTCATTTTACAGGAAATTATTTTCATTTTTCACCAGGCATTTAACCTCCAAAATTATGCTTCACTTCATCAGAAGATCTTTCCAGTATGACAATAATCATCACAAGAATTTTCTAATTTAAATAAGTCAAATGGAAAAACTTTTGAACTATGTAATAAAAAACCAATATATCAACAAACTTAGGAGTTACTGCCTCATAGATACAAATATCTTAACCATTAGGTATATGAAGCTCATAGTGATTTATCAGTAAATCACATATTACAATTAGTTGTAGAAAAACAAATCTACCTGTAACTTTAGTTAACAATCATGATACCAATACAATGGTTCCAAATTTGTTAAATAGTAAAATGTTGCCATCTAGTCAGTACTGACTTAAACAACAGAACAGCAAATTTTCTCCTTGAAAAATACCATTTTCTTATCCCAACAGGGCTTTCCACTTTACATTCAGTTTTATTAATGACTACTTTAAACGCAAAGTGAAAACCATATTAAAATATAATCATTTTCAGGCTTTTACAGTCAGTGACCAAAGGGTACCACAATGTTTCCATAATTTAAATTCACTTACATTTACAAGCAAACATATTTTGAACATCCCCGTCCCAGATGCTGAGGACAAAATCATGAAACAGACAAGTCCTACCCTGTAATGAGGCAATGTGCTTCATTAACACAAAATATATTCAGTACTAAAATATCCCTATGAGAATTAAACAAATATATGAATGCAAACATTCTCATTCTTAAAAAGAAAACTAAAGACAACTCCAGTAAGATGCTTTCATAGCCCTGGCAGGTGTGGAACCAAAAGGTCACCAGTTCAATTCTCTGTCCGGGCAACATGCCTGGGTTGGGGGTCAGGTCCCCAGCTGGGGTCTTGTAATCTATCAATGTTTCTTTCTCTCTCTGTTTTCTTCCCTCCCCCTCTCTCTAAAAAATATAAATAATCTTTTAAAAAAGGATGTTTTCATGATATCAGTGGTGAAGTCTGGTGAACCTCTGCCACAAAGCAAAACAATGTGATGACCATTACACAGATATTTATACCTTAGATATCTGAAAGGCACAGAACATTAAATCAATCTTTGACCATTTTAAAAATTCAGAGTTCCTGCAAATATTAATTAGTATCATAGCATTAGCTACATAATTTCTTCTGATTTGACAAACAAATGTAAAGGGATTAAAAATATCTATCTTAAATGGTGAGGTAAAATGATCATTTGAAGCTGCATATGAACTCACCTGCAGCCACGTTTCTTATCTATTTACTTTGACTGACCTTTTTTTTGCAGGTAAGGGGGACTAGGTAAAGCTGAAATGAAAGGTTTAAGACAGAGTACATATTCAGCTATACTATCTGTTTACTTTGCCTGACCTTTTTTTATGGGGTAGGGGAAGAAAGAGAAGTATCTGCTCATGTTAATCTGTGCTAATAAACATAAGGATCAAAAAGGTCCATCCACCATGCCAAAGTTAAGACACTGTATAAAGGCAAATCCCACAAGAGTAAATGTGACAATGATAAAAGGTATTTCTGTGTCTGCTGCTTTGTTAAGATTCTACGTTTCCTACAATCCGATTAAAGACCATTTCCCTGCATATGCAATATAATAAAGCTATTTATCTTATTTTATAATTAAACAACATATTAAATAGTACATGTATTAGAAGGCATTCGAAATGTTTTCAGCGTCTTATAGAGCAAATACAGCTTACTTTTTCCCCTCAAATGTTTCTATTTTGAAAATTACTAACCCACAGAAAAATCCAAACAATGATATGATGAACACCCATACACTCTTCATCTAGATTTACCAATTGTTAGAACTTTGCCACATTTCCTTTACCCTTCTCTCTCTACACATATACACATAAAATAATATTTTTGCTGAACCCTTTAAAAATAAATTGCAAACATCATCAAGAACATATATTTATGTAATATGGTACTAAGTGCAAAGTTTGAGGAACATACACATGAATGAAAAAAAGAAGGAAACTAAAACTTACTGAGTGCCTGACATTGGCCAGGCACTATGTGAATAGCTTTGCATATATTGATTTTTAAAATCTCCTATGTTTTATGAATAAGGAAACAACAGCTTAGGGAGGTTAACTGACTTTATGAGATACTAATATAACACTAGCTAGGAATGGCAAATTCAAGATCTTAAACTATATTTCTTTTACATTATGCTGCCTCCCTTAGAAATAATTTTTAACAAATATATAAATAATATACAATCATTTAGAAAAAAACACAGGGTGAATTGGAGTAGAAGTGGTCCCGTGGCTCTGGATTTGACTAGACCCATACACGCAGGCAGCCTTGCGCAGAGTATCCCCTGTTCTGGTTCACGCTGCGCCACGTTCACAAGGCACGCTTCCCCCACCCCACCCCACCCTGACAGTGCAATAAGAACTCCCGTTCACAAAGCTCCTCCGTGGCTTTAAGCAACATAATTATCTGATTACAGTTATGCCAGATAAGGCACAAACAATGGCTATCTTAACTTGCTCTACGGTACTGAGGTTTTAAATTAGGAAAGTTATTCATATTAATATTCTCATTTAAAATATCTGCTATTTCTTTGAGCACTTATTATGTCCCAAGAGCATTTACAGATACTTTGGTTTAATCCTCTGAACATCTCCAAAAGACACACGTCATGTCCTGTATTTCACGACTAGTAAATGGAGGATCCGGCCTTTCCCCCGAGTCTGACCGACTCCAAGTCCATATGCTTACCTCACCGCACAGTGGGTCCAACCCAGGAACTTTCCCACACGCCTCCGGGACACAAGGCATGGGGAGGGCCGGCGCTGACTCTAGACAAGCTCCTACCCCCACTTCTTACTTCTCTCTCACCCCCTTGTTACTTGGAATTTTATTAAATTAAAATTTACAAGTAGATATTTAGAAAAAGCTATTCCACTGTACCTTGCACGTTCATTTCTTTTGAATGAAATAGTTACCAAGTCTTGGTTCTAAATTGGGTACTCTAATCTCTCCCCCCAAAACACTAAAGTTACATAATTTCAACTTAAACAATATTGCTTTCTTTTTCAGGAATATATCTCACATATAACTTGGGAATCTAATGCAATATTTTAATAACTAGTTATATTATTCACTTAACAACAGATATGTATTTACTATAGTAACATTGCACGTATTTAGGAATATGACTTTTGGGAGGAATAATAACACAAATAGCCCAAAAGTATAGGAAAGTATATATATGTGATAAATGGTTATTTTTAAGTCTTAACTTCTATTAAGTGAACAGATTAAAAATTGTACACACAAAAGCAGAATAACATGACTGCTAGAAGTGAAGAAGTATAAGGAGAAAGTAAAAAGTGAAAGAAAAAATCTTTATGAGGTAAAACTTTGGGGGCCACAGTTCTACATCACACAGAACACTTATTACTTATTCAATGAAACACAAGAGCTACATACAAGTAAAGAACTTAAAGTTTTTTCTCTACTAGATATAATAATATGTCCACATAAAACAAAAACATGGAATATATTTCATAATGCTAAAATATCCATCATATCATCAGTTTTTATATAATTCCTACCATATGAAGTATATTCAAAGAAAATTGTAAAAGCTTAAAAAACTAAACAAAATATTAAAATGGGAAAATAAGTAAAAACACATTTGAAGAGCTATGTTACAAAGACTAGCCATCCAAAATCTATTATCAGTGCTAAAGATTAAGTAGGCCACTGCTGGTCATATGCTTTAAATCTTTCTCTTTTTGTTTGGCTTTTTTTCTTTTTGAAATGGCTTTTCTGGCACTAAAAATTTCATCAATCCAATAAGATTTAAGTTTTGTTAGAGGATTAACTCATATCACATGGGTTAAAAATCTACCCAAAATGAACCTTTTTTGACCTTTCCAATGAGTGGCCACCACACACAAATAATGAGAGACTAAACTCACACAGGGCAGTAAGTACAATTAAAGTCATATTCATAACATGTTTTGAGAGTTACAAACATGTATACATATAATACATACATTCAAAAATACATATAAAGATCTTTTAAAACGATTGTTTTCCTTTTCTATTTTCTTTTCATATGAAAGTCTTTGATAATCCTATATTGAAATACACAGTTATTTTGCCTGTGAAGCAATTCAAGTTTTTTACTCCACTTCATATTAGGAAAATGTTTACCAATTTTGCAGAAAAAAAGAACTCTAGGTTTCAGGCTTGACTAGGGGTAATATTCCAATTAACTGAGACAAATCAGGTAGATAAATATGTAAGTCTAGCAGGGGAAGGAAGGGAAGAATTGGAGTCAGCGTGAGACACCTGTCTGGACACTCAGGGGCCTGTGGCCAGCACTCAGCTGACTATGCAGGCCTAAATCTCTTAAGAGGGGTCAGAGTCAGAAAAAAAGGGGGCTGGGAATTATCATTTAGAGTGGGTATGTCAAAGAGCACTAAGCCAAAGACCACCAAGTTTAAGGGAAAGAGAAAGAGATTCCACGATGAACTATGAAGTCAGAAGAGAATGAGAAAAACAAAACAGAAAAAGATGCAAACACTAGGATAGGGAGTTTCAAGAAGCAACGTTTGATCTACAGTGTAAAATACAGCAACAGCAAGTTCAGTGTAACCAGTGCTGACCATGGGCTGGATCTGCTGTCACAGGGGTCACTGTTGGCTTTTGCCAGAGAAGTTTCAGTAAAGACGTAGGGGCTGAAGCCAATTGTACGTTAAGGAGTAAAGGGACATGGAGCCCTCAGTGCCTAGAACTATAAGCTTTTGGGCCTACAAAAATGCCTAAGAGCTGAAAATCAAAATTAATTTTTAATTAAATGTATATAAATTAACAATACTTACAACTTGTGTATTAACACATTTCATTCCATCTGGAAACAATTTCTAGATTAGGTATTTCAATTTCACAAAAATTCCTAAATAAGCCTGACTGCCAAGAAATCATAATCAATCATAAGTGAGTCACTCATTGCCAAATCACTTCGAAAGCAAAAGCATAAAAATCTTGTCAACGTAATCAGCCCTATTTAATCAGTGATATGGATCCATTTTACAGATTCAAATGATATGGACTAAGATCTTCCAAGTACAGCAGCCTGGGACTGTAATGGCCTTAAAATGGCCCTGGTGAATGAAAGCGTAAGGGGACAGACGCTAAAATCTTGGCTAGGAAGGAAAGAGATACATAAGAGAGTAGAGAAAAACACAGGATAAAGAAAAAAGTCACAGGCTGAAAGTCCACAGAGACTCGGAGACTGACGACACAGGAGGAAGGAGAGGTAATTCCACGGAGTGAAGGAAACAGAAGTGCGTGGGATGAAGGGCACTCATGTCCAAGGACAGCAAACGAGAAACGGATGCAGATACAATGGTAAAGATTTGGATGCATTTTCAGGACTAGAGCAGAAATTGAAATAATTTGAGCTTGAGCCCTACAATATTTTTTAAAGAGAGAAATAAGGTCTTTTACTGAAAGTGCAGGGAATTGGGTTGAGAATAGAAGCAAAGTTTGAGGACAGTGAAGAATTAGCACAGGACTTCTAAGTACATCCTCTTATGTAATTTTTATAATCACTTTATGAGCTTGTGAGGACAGATATTACTAATTCTATTTAATATATATAAAAAAACCTGGACTCTAAATTATACATTAAAATTGCTTATTATAATCTTTTTCAATTACATATTAAGCATCTCATACTATTTAGAATTTGTCTTTCCAAATGTTTACAGATACAGCTATGACACCTTTTGTCTTGTAGCAGGTCATAGAGCCATAGAACCATGACCTAAGCCATTTCTCTCCCCAGAAGCATTAAACATCTCTTCCCAGTTTCCAGTCCTGCTCAGAAGTCACACAGAAGCAAAGACAAATACTTAAAAGTGGAGAAAAACTAAGACTGTGAGCCACAAATTGTGATGATTTCTGAGCACGGTTAGGTACCTATGAGATTTTAGAGTAGTGTAGTCCAGATTAGTAAATCCAGTCTTAACACATTCTCCTGAGACAAATCTACATTTATGAAAGCATGGCATTTCCTAACTCGGTGTTCAGGGATACTAACGTATATAGATAAAACAGGGAGTGGTTAGTAGGATTAAGAAGACAACAACAATTCTGAACAATTCTGAAAAGAAAGTATAGGTAATCACTAGACCTGTCCCTTTCATCAGAAAAGAATAGTGAAATAGATTTAAGATGTCCCTTCATTGATGGGCTCCAAAAATTAGAAAGACCCAAATTAAAACTGTCAGGGGCACTAAAACTGAGATCATGGAAAGATCAAGACCCCTTCTTCACTGGTCAAGTCTCCCAGATCACCAGAGGTCTTCGAAACCTAAGGACGAGATTGCACGTCTGAGATCCCTTTTGAGCCTGCAGTGACACTTGGTAAGGGAGAAGATCCAAAGTCCCTCTTCCTTCTGCGCAGCCTCTGGAGGGTCTGCCACCTGAAAAGCTGACATTCTAGGCACTTACGTGTGGTTGAAATCCTCTCCTCCGGTTTCTGTGACATACTGCGTGCTCCAGGGTCTCCTCCCGTTTTAGGTAGGCTGTTCCCTTCCCTTCTCTCTTCCAACATTGAGTAATTCCTATAGATAGTCTTTTTGCTCTTTTTCTCTAAACTTATGTCCCTTTGATTTATTTGTTACCCTAGGTAGTTAGCCAAATATTAATAAAGGAAAGAAAGCAAAGGGAATTCAACATTGAGCTTAATGAACTGGGGAGCATAAGCCTGTCTGCTCCACCAGGAAGCTGCGGCTTCACACCCCAGGAGGGTCCAGCATTTCCCTGCAAAGGGGGCTAACGCTCCTCTCTTCCCCCTCTGGTACTGAATTGTTGGGGGTTGCAGATGGAGGTGCTGTACCTTAGGGCCTGTCAGTCTGAGTAGGGGGTGTAAACCTATCAAAAACCTACGAAAGCTTGGGAAGTTGATTGGTTCTTTTGAAAAAGCACCTGGTCTGTCTCAAACCTAAGCTAATATAAACGAGGCCACATAGATCTAGAAGCTACCGGGGTCCGTGGCAGACTGCATGGGCTCCGAAAGGAGTATTGTGTAGACTACTAATAGAATAAATTACAATGCCTCGAGATAAATTACATGCCCTAACTTGGTTTTTTTTTTTTTTAAGCTTAATACTAAGCTTTAATATGAAGCAGAAATGCTGGACACTGGCTTTTGTTTTGGCTGAAGACATGGTTGCACTTTTTCCAAGGTGGGATGGGGGGAGATGAAACACTGAAAACCCAGGGGGCAGCTTCTACTTCCACTCGAATAAACCACCTCGCCACGCCAGTTTCCCGTGGGTGTGTCCTTGGAATGCTTTCCTCATGATCCTCAGAGTCATGGAAGAGCCTAATTCTTACTAACAACATATTCACTCTTACAGAATGAATTATCAGTTAAGCTAATGACCTTCAAATCCACATTTACAGCCCTAACCTCCTGCCAATGATCTAGCTCCAGCTTCAGTCTGGAAATATTTGGGGTGGATGGGGAACAATTGATAACTTTTCTTCTTTTCTGCTATGTTACCATTCTTTGGCTCCCATGTTAAAAATTCTATAATCACTTTTTACTATTTTATATAGACTATTAAAAAAAAAACAAAACCCAGTGATAGTATCATTTTAATTGAGAGCTGGAAGTCTCAGAGTGATTAATTCCTGGTTTGTCTCCCTGCTTCTATTAGATCAGCAAAAAAAAAAAAACCAAGTTAGGGCATGTAATTTATCTCAAGGCATTGTAATTTATTCTATTAGTAGTCTACACAAAACAAAGTTATATAGCTTCTCCCACATCAAATATTGACTCAGAAATAAAGAAAAAGGAATTCTGGGTAGTTGAGGCAATGAGGTCAACAAAAAGAACAATTAAAAGTATACAAAACTCAGGCCTTCAACATTCTAAACTTCTAATTACATGTAAAAAGAAAAAGGAAAACAGAAGGCTGATAAGCTGTATCTCATGTTCCAGCTGCAAGTCTCTGTGGACACCGAGCGCAGTTTAGGAGAAACTGAAGTGAACAGAGAAGAGAGGAGCAAGACAAAGTCTTCATCTATTAAAAAATTCAAAACTATTATAAAAATAAAATGGATACATAATTCAAAAAATTCACCTGATTAAAAAAATCACCTCAAGAAAATGAATAGCAAGAAAACTACCATATAGGATTCTAAACTGAATTAAATGTCTTTAAACAAGCATTTGGGGTCATAAAAAGTCAATTTTGATCAATGTGGTAAAAGAATAGATTTCATCTTTGTCCTGGTTCCTGGCACAGGACTCCTAAAAACCCATGGAATTTCCTGAATGATAGGGAAGTCTCTTGTTATCCATAGGAAGCCCCCTTTAAGCACACCTGAGTTCATGCTGATGCGGTGTTATACGATGGAGCCCCTACACATTCTGAGAGGATGGGGCTGGAAACCGGACGGAGCAAGGGATTAGAGGGTTGGAATTTTCAAGCCCAACTACTAAGCTCCAGCAAAAAAGGGGCAAGCTGAAAACTAAGCTCTATAGACCTGAAACTAATATAATATTGTATACCAACTATACTTTAATTAAAAAGAGCTTTGCATTCCAGAGTGATGTTCTTTAAAAATCCTCTTGAACAGTAAGATTGGATGAGCTCCATGGTCAGTGAACACATCCACGTGCTGGGAGGGCGGTTCACGCAGTTCCGTGGGGACAGAAGCTCCTGCACTTTCGACCTTTACCAACCTCTCCCTATGAACCTCTTCATCCGTCTATCTTTATCCTTAAACATCTCTTAAAATAAACTGGTAAATGTAAAAGCCATTCTAAAAAATTATCAAACCCAAGGAGGGGCTCGTGGGAACCTCCAACGTACAATTGGTAGGTCAGAAGTACAAGCGACAACCTGAACTTGCGACTGGCATCTGAAGCGGGGTAGTCTTACGGAACTGAGCCCTTAAACTGGAGGATCTGATGTTATCTCCAGGCAGATACAGAAATAAGTTAAATTTGTAGGACACCCAGTTGGTTGTCTGTTGAGAACTGGAGAATTGCTTGGTGTGGGAAAACCCCACATACACCTGGTCTCAGAAATATTGATGGTAGAGGACAAAAATAGAGATTTCCCCTTACAATCAGACATTCAAAAACAAAAGAAGTAGACGCAAAACAGAAAGTGAAATAGAGCTGAATGAATACAAGAAAGGAGTAGAAGAAAAAAGGCAAAATCATACTAGAAATGAAGACAAAATTACATGCTGCCCAAAGAATACATTTATATGAAAACTGAACACAGTAGAAAACCAAGAGAATGAAAATGAGACTTAAAAAAAAAAGAGAGAGAGTACAAAGTATCAGAGAGAAAGCATTTGATATAGAAGACAGGTAAAAGAGATTCAATTTATGTATATTAAAGTCTCTGTGAAAGATACAATAATGGATCAGAACTAATATTTCAAATTATAATCCTAAAAAACTTCTGGAAACAAAAGAACCCACTGAACTCTCTGACCTGTAGTGTGCAAATGGAACTGTAACAGAGTCTCCAGAAAAAATGATCAAATAACTTACAAGGACAAGAGCATTAATGGCCATCAAAATTCTCAAAAAGAATATAAAACAAGTCAAAAATGAGGTAGTATTTTCAAAACACTACAGGAAAAGTGTAAATTTAGGAGTTTATATTCAGTTAAGCTACCCTTTAAAGTATCGAGGATACAGAGAAACAGTGTTAAACATGCACGAGCTCCTAATCATCAGCCCTTCTTGAGGAATCTACTAGAAGAAAAACTTCACCAAACCGAGGGACGATAGGGAAATTTCAGGGAAAACAATGATGATGAGTATTTAATACACTTAGTTACATATCTAAAAGCAAAAAAAAGGTAGAAATAGGAGTAGAAGAAGAATGTATCACACGACAGAAATGTATGTTGTATGTTGCATGTTCTGACAAGGTATAAATAAAACAACTCAAAATTTGATGGAACAGGGAGAGGGGCAAAAGGAGATTTAAGTGCCTTGGTTACATATGCAATCAACAGAAGTTAAAATAAATACTATTAAGAACTCACAAACCAGTGGAAAATTTTCAAATGTGTCCAGTTCACATTTTTTCATATCGGTAAGATAAATAATCTTCTCTAAAAATCGCAAAGACGTAAATGCTACTTGGTATTTCACAATGAAACAATAAAAAATTACCGTACCTTACAGTAAAGTCATACGAGCAAGAGGCCAGTACAGAAGCATGAAATGGTGAAAACTACAAAACAAAACAAAAAAATGTGTGAAGTTAACTACATTTATAACAGGTTACTTCATGTGGTTGTTCCCATGAACATTATAATAAATTTAAGTCCAGTCAGGGCCATCACTTAAAATTATGCTTTCCCAAAACTTATGTACTTCAAGGCAAAACACTTATTTTTTTACATTCTCCAAATAAAGTCATTACTCAAGCTTTTTAAAAGCTTATTTAGAATAAAATATGCCCAAAGTGTGGCTATTTTGGAAAAATTAAATACAATTTCATGTTGGCTATCTAAAAATGGCTCCTAGAAATATAGGAGGTTTAAGTATGTGGTGGTAAAAATAGAAATTTATTATACCTCACCAATTTTATGAATAAATATTATGATTGTTATAAGCACAAATATTGAATAAACATTTAAATGTTAAGTAAAATATCTTTAATATATCACAGTTAATGAGAAATGGTAGGAAGGACAAAAATCTGAACATTTGAAGACAGTATCTTTTACATAAATATGTAACATACTTCCATAAGCTTCCCTTTGCAATTACATTTCTGTACTGTTTTTCTTACCAATACTTTAATAGTTAACATATACATAATAACTACATTTGAAAATTTTCTAGTTTGCAAAATACTTTCACTTCATTACCCTATTGCATTCTCAAAAGCACTGTGAAAAAAAATAGAAAATATTTTCAACTACTAAAACCTGTGTGCCATTAAAAAATGCAGGGCACAGTGTCTCATATGTTAAGTTGCAGGCAATAAAATTTAAAATATTAATTTAATTGAAATTTTAAATTTTTGAAATAGGAATAATATAATTATCTTATTGAAAAGATCAATAAGGTACTTTCCCCCATTAATGTAAAAAAGAAAGACTGATATTCAGAGATGTGACTTACTGAGATATGACTTATAAAGATGTTTTCCACAGTGACTTAGCAAAATCTACCTAAATAGAAGCTGGAAAACTAAATTACGGCTCTCAAATTTCTTAGGAGCACCAGAAAAAAGTTAACTCATCGACTCTGTTGTTCACAGAGTGGAAAATTTTCTATACCCCAAATGTTTGTGAAATTTGTATTTATTATCATATTAGGGAAAAGACAGAATTAACCATTTCTCTGTATGAATAACAGCAATGTAAAGACATCTTCCCACTGAAATGGAAAATTATGAATAATATAATACTAAAACTAATTACTATAGTTTAAAAAATAGTAAAAGGAATAGTAGATTGAGGATAACAGAATTTTTAAAAAATTTTAATTCTAAGTAAAAATTGGCTACATTGTCCCAATTCATTCAATAATTACTCATATATTTTACCTAATTTTAGCTTTCGATATTCATTATCATTAGTTGGGTAACAAAAACATGCATAAAAAAGAATCAATAACCCCAACTCATAAACACCATTATTGATTACATTTATATTTTTAAAGTACATTTTATTAATTATGTATCACAGTTGTCCCATTTTTCCCCTCCCCTTTATTCTCCTATGCCCTGTACCCGCCTCCTACCATCATTCCCCCACCTTAGTTCATTTCCATGGGTTGTACATGTAAGTTCTTTGGCTTCTCCATTTCCTACACTATTCTTAACCTTCTCTTGCCTATTTTGTACCTACCAATTATGCTTCTTATTCCTTGTACCTTTCCCCCCATCCTCTACCCCCCACTGATAACCCTCCATGTGATCTCCACTTATATTTTGATTATATTTATATTTCATTCTATATATAAAAAGAGAAGATAAAAATTTACCTTCACTCTCCTGATAGCATAGGTGTGGCCAAGAAGCTCAAACACTGGTTGTCGTACATTCCTCAGGTCCCAGCCTCTCAAACTACAATCAACTGACCCAGTCACCAGCAAATTCTGAAAACAATGCAGAGAAAAGTGAACTGTGGCATCTTTTCAATTAAGTAGTTTCCAGGCTTTCCTACTAGAAACAATATCTATTTTCTGGTAATTATCTAATCAGAATGCAGGAGTGGTTCTTGAGAAGTTATATAACAACTATAAAAAGGACTCAAAATACAGATCATAAAAGCAAAAATTAGTATGACTTGAAAGAAGAGGAATGGCATATGCTTTCTGTATGCGAAGGAATACTACACACAATGGAAAAAGGCATAGTTCCCATCCAATCCACCTTTAGTAATACTATTAATAAGCACATAATAGATTAAAAATTACATCTCACAAGTGAGCCAACCTTTCTCTTTGGCATGTTGTGAGGTTTTACCAGGCATTAAAAGGCAAAAGGCCTATTAATTTAGGAATATTTAAAAAGGCAAAGGGTATAAATTAAATCTTTATATATTTTTCTAAATCTAAATCAATCACTATTCCCAATTCCCACAGGCATGTCTTAATGTAATATATAATCATATCTGAAAATCTATGCAAATAATGGTAAGCCTCCTTATATCGGTTTTACAGTTCTTGCTATATACAGACCCAAATGAACCTGAAGTTCCTGGCTGAACAGGCCAAGTACTGGGTTCCCACTCAGCCCCACCCCACATCAACCAGAGCAATAATTCACTGTCAAATGTGCTGGGCTTCAGTATAAACTCATTTAAAGATAAATTTCAATGATTCCAAAATATTTTTTAAACCATTCTCAAGTGTATATTGGCATCTTTTTTTAGAATTTCCAAATATATAGTCCACAATTTCATTTTCCCATATGGAAAATTGATTATGATGTGAGAGATTGAGCTATAGTTACCAGCACTGAAATTTTTATTTTGATCAAGTATTGCTATTGAATAGGTACTGTATTTTCTTTTAATATATTTTATTTCTCTTTATTTCAAAAACTCTGCCAATACAATGTTCTCAACCTTTAATTTACACCTGGGGAAAAAAATCAGGCTTAAGTTTTACCTCTTTGTCACAGTCAAGAGACCACTTGAGATATACGTATCTCAACACATATTTGATCCATTGCTGTGTCTAGTGCACATGTGTCTGTGATTAAATGAAGCTTTGCAAAAGTTACAAATGGACACTACTCCCTCTTCAGAAGAAGCATGAAGTCTGGTTAGGCTTATAGGGAAGATAAACAGAAAATATAAAAAACTGATGGACTGTTAAATTAAAAATCAATCTATACATAGTTCAGCAGCCTCATGAGCAAAGTGAGTAAGAATGGAAAGCAAAAGATGACATAAATTGGCAGGTTAAGAGCAATAAAGAAAAAAATATCACATAACTTACAAAGCAGTTTCTCCAACAAACAAGTAAGGCTGCACTGCTGAACTCTGAGAATTTCTGTTCTTATTCTGTCTGTTTTGTGTGCTCTTAAATCCAATTAATGCTATTGTAGGCCACTCACAATCATTAATTAGAAATGAAAGGGACTGAATTTAACTTAATGGTCCATAAACACCACCAAAGTCCACATCAAAGATAAAATGAAATCTAGAACACTTCAACATTGGGAAGAGCTAAGAAAATCAGGGCAGAGCCAGACAGGGTACCTCGTCGTATTTACACCAGTCACAACTCAGAATCTCTGCCTGGTGTGCGGGAACCACGACTCTGGCTCCTGCTGACTTCACGTCCCAGACTCGCAGAGTCTGGTCACCTGGTGAGAGAGGAAGACTCGATCACACTCCATCACACCACCTTGGGTGCTCAGTGACATGTATTCATGGTGACATCGTGAGAAACACAGAGTTTTCACTGAGAGGATACTGCCATCTGTAAATCATACATACATATATGTTGTTTTTAACTATAACAATGCATAAGAACTACTAAAAGTGATGAACTACAAAAAGTAATGCACCGTGACAATGTTTTTTAGATCAGTTCAAATCGGGAAAATCTGAATCTCACACTGAAAAAGCACAATATCTGGTGCATCTTGCTTCAGGAAAAGGCCCCCAAAATCCTCACTTCTAATAAATAAAGTCAGTCCCCTGTACCAGCATATTCTACAAGATACAAAACAGTAACAATTTTACTATTAAATATAGGCAAAGTCTACCAAGCCAAAACAGAGAATTTTTAAATCTTAGCTTTTATGTTTACCACATTTTAATCAGCTAGCCAGAGGGAGTTTTTTCTCCTTGGAAAGAAATAAGCTGAAAAAAAAATCTAAGAATTGTATTTTATATTATTACAAAATTGCTTTACACTGCTTAGCTGCACAAAGTCACCCCTGATTAAATGGTTTATATCTGTTTGCCTTGAATTTTTGTAAACTATGAGGAAACAACAAAATGACCAAATGAATAAAACGAAGAATAAATACGTATATCTACATCAAAAGTAAATTATAAACAACTGACCACAGGAGAAAGCTAGTCCATCCTGACAATAAGAATGTGGTCTACGGCATGGTGGCAGTCAGAGTCTTGATTTCCACTGGTGGTTGTGTGACCCCATACGAGTCACATAATATGTATGTCTGAGAATGATTCCTCAGCACCAAAAAGAAGTGATGCCCTCTCGGAGGGTTCCCCAAGAATTTAGTGCAATGAGGTTTCTGTAAATCACCTAGCATGGCTGCTAGCAGAGTAGATGTTTTAATATGTAGTATATAAAGGTGCTAAATTTTTTAATTATTCCTTAAAATTTAAAGAATATGTATAGCTATATATATTTTCCTATAGTATTTCAAATTGTACATCAGGTCATTTAGCTAAATTCAGCTATTTTAGATCATTTTTTCTGATTTCTTTGGACATTGCTTAAGAAAGATAAGAATTAAATTGCTGGTGGTAATGAAACGCAGGGGGTAAGAATGAGGACTCTGCGGTTCCAGAGCTTGGTTCTACTCCAGTTGAGTCATTTGGTAGCTGTGGATGTTCAATCAAGCCTGATTCTTCTTTTCCGGACCTATGATAATATACCTTCCTTACAAAACTGAAATGAGAAAAGATTTAAAAATATAAAATAGGAAAACATACTCACGATCAGAAGTCATTCCTGTTCATTATAACACGAATAACAAGCTAATATTTACTGAGTGCTTACTACGTGCCAGACCACTATGTGGTCTGAGAATTTTATTGTTCATGTGTTCATTTATTTTAAACATCACAGCTGAGGTAGAAATTTTGATCATATAAAAAGTAGTATTTGTACTAATTTACAAAGGAAGAAACTGAAGCTCATGGAGATAAAATAAACCACTCAAGATAGCAGGCAATGGAGTCAGGACCCAAGCCAGGACCCAGGCAGTCTGCCGCCCGGCCTGTGTGTCTACACCCACGCCAACATCCCTCCTGACGTTGCTGGAGAAGCACCACACCATCAGTGCTGGCTGGTTCTCGAGGAATTGTTCTTTTACCTTATATATGTTTTCTATAAATTGGGGAAAGCACATTTAATCATACACACACATACACAAACACATATGTGCCGTCCTCTCGTATGTACCCCAGTGTCACTTTGGAAATAAAATACGAGAACACTGCAGACAACGTTGGAGCCTCTGTCGTAGTCCCAACAGCTCGCCCTGCCTCCTTCCCCAGAGACACCGCCATTGGGAATTTGGTGTGCGTCCCTACAGTCTGTGTCTCTGTAATACTTTTACTGCTTTTCATGGATCTATAAATATGTGCTACTACTTTGTGTGGGGGATTCTTACACATTTATTTAAAAATACCATCCTATTATTTTACAGAAGGTTGGAAATCACTCTGATAGCAGAAAGTAACATTTTCGGATCTAGCTACGGATGATAGGGACGAGAAGGAATGATGCGTGTGAAAGAGCCAACAGGAAGCTGTTCAGAACTGGCAGAGGTCAGAGCGTCAGACAGCTTCAGAGGCCCTGACCACCATCACTGCCTGTGTGGTCCAGCCACCAGTCAGTGGAATCTGTGTCGGAATTCTAAAGAGCTTTGATAATGTGATCTTTCATGATTCTCCCTAGCCTTCAGAGTCTAGTAAGTGCACACTTAACATCGTAGATAAGTTCTGCGATTTTGAACACAACGACTTACAACGAAACCAATTTTACCGTAAGCTAATTGATATAAACAACAGTTAAGACCCTACGTCGTCTCTTCAACATGATGACATGACGCTGAGTGGAACTTTATTTGAGGACCTGACGTATAGAGCAGGGCGGTGTGAGTGTCTATGACTGGTCTGTCAACAACACTCTTCTAGGAACAGCATCCGCTTCTCACCAGGCAATTCCAGAAAGACCTAGGTGTGGTTCAACGCGGTTGACCAGCTGCCAGTGGCAGGTCTTCAACTCGTAAGAGAAGCTAATCAGACAGGTCCAAGCCAGGCTAGCCATAGTATCTTATTCCCTGCGCTGACTTCAGTTGGCAGGTCAAAGGTGGGTACTTAAAATTTTTCTGAACTATAACTGAAAAATAATGTTGGTCCCTCTCTTATGATAGAATCTACAGGTTATAAAATTGAGGAGCTGCTGGTGGGCATGGGTCTCACTGTAATGCCAGCCTGCAGAGTCAGGTCAATAAGCAGAGAAAAGTCCAGATCAGGAACAGAAAACGTGTCCTCGGGACTTTCAGGCATCTCCTCCCTTTCTGGGGTTGCTTTTCAATAAATTCTACAAAGACCTAAAATAGTTCAAGTTCTACCATGTGCAGGCAAAGGAAAGCACTGATCATCCTGGAAGGAGCGATGAAGTTCACCTGAAGCTCCAGGCTCTAAAAAGCCTAGCGCCAAACAAAACCATTTGATTCAGCACAAGGCTTCCACTAAAACATAGGAAAAGCCGAAATGACCTACCCCAGCTTCCAAAAATTTATATTTAATGTTAGGCTGAAACTTTAAAGTCGCTATAGTTATGACTAAAGCATTGTTTAAAGTTCAGTGAGCTTGTCTTCACCTCAAAAATTACATTATATGGGTATGTAAATGATTTCAAGTGCCAAAACATTACAATGAATGTTGACTAGGAGATTAAGAACTGTTATTCTAGCAACAATATGAATGAATTCCACAAACAATGTTGAGCGAAAGAAACCAGACACAAAAGTATAAAAACAGGCAACATTAATCTATGCTATTAGAAGGCAGCACAGGGGTCACCCTGAGGCAGAGGGGCAGTAATGAGTGGAAGGATGTGAGGAGGGCCTCTGGAAATGCTGTGTCTTGATCTGGCTGCTGGTACACGGATGTGTTCACTGCAAAAGCTCATTGCCTTGTATGCTTTAGATTACGCACTGTTCTGTAAGTGTATTACACTCCAGTGAAAGATCAAACAAACAAAGCCTGGGTGGTTGGTTATTTTAAACTTCTCTGAGAAAATATTTTGGTTCCTCACTATCATACTCAAGCAATATTTTTTTAAAAAGCACCGTGGCTTGTCCCTCTTACAGTTTATTTAAAGGGCACAAAAAAAGTGAGAACTCCTCGGCAGAAGCTAAGAATTCCACTGCCGTGACGGTCGCTCCTGCTGCACACAATTGGCACTTCCTCCTCATCACTGTTTTCCAAACGGCAC
Source organism: Carollia perspicillata (assembly GCA_004027735.1). NCBI lineage: Eukaryota > Metazoa > Chordata > Mammalia > Chiroptera > Phyllostomidae > Carollia > Carollia perspicillata. Next base: position 25,416 of record PVKM010008635.1, read on the forward strand.
AATGACTCACTCAACTCTTTGAGCCACCAGGACATCTGTATTTCTTGGGTTTCTCTTTTACAAGTTTTAAAAATCATCACCTGAGGATATGGTTATTAATTTTAGAGAGATTGGAAGGGAGAGAGGGGGAGAGAGAGAAACACCAATTGGTCGCCTCCTGCATGCACCGTGACTGGGCATTGAACCTATAAATGAGGTATGTACCTTGACGGGGGATCAAACCCACAACCAGTCGGTGCATGGGACAACGCTCCAGCCAACTGAACCACTCAGCCAGGGCTGCATTTGTTGTTGTTTTTTTCATTGTATTTTCCAGACAACTGGCCTTTCATTGTCAACCAGACATTCATCAGGGCCTTGTGATGGTGCCATAGACCCACCTGAATTACCAGTTTCTCTTTTCAGTTGCAGATCTGCCACCATCAGCAGAACCAATGAATTCAAATGAACGATGCAGAACAGGAAATGCTGGCTACTACTATGTTTAATTGCAAATTGCAGCAGGTAAGAGGAAGTTGGGTAAGGAAAATGAGTATAAACATTGAGTCTGAAATTGTGAAGTGAACTGAGTAGCAAAAGGATGCATATTGGGCCCAAATAATTTAATTTAATTGAAATACCAGATGCCTATCAGATGTCATATGACTCCTTCTCAGAGTGCAATGCGGTTTTTTTAACTACTGGACCCAACATATTCACACATGGCTATCATTTATGAAATTATATGGGGTCTGTAATAGTAGTAACTTAGTTTTCATGGTTCACAAGAAAGTTTACTTCACATTAATATTCTTCCTGTACAGAACTTCAATATTCTTCCTTTCTAGCTCACATCATTTAGAAATATGAACTCTGTACTAACACAGCTACCAAAACCAGACAAAATGCAATGTCCTTAGAGAACTCCAGTACAGAAGGCAAATCTAGATCTAAATCTCTAATAACTCCCCATTTGGGGCCTGTCTTAGCTAATGATAAATTCAGTCCTAGATTAGCAAATACCATGCAACTCTGAAGGTTACTAAACTCTTGGAGTAATTTTTTTAAGGAACATATTTTATTGCATACAGGTCCACTGCTTGATTTCCATCAAATCCCCTCAGATCTACTTTAAGCCTTGAAGGTGCAGCCATTTCAGTGAATATGGGCCCCCTAGAATGTATCCATCTACTTCCACCTAATCAAAATTCACTCTTTGCATGCTCTGTGTATGTACTTTGTGAACCCCTCTCTCCATTCCCCATTCCCCTCTGCAGATGCAGTGATTAGTTCAGGAACACCCAGACTCCCTTCAGAGCCAAAGGAGACAATGAAACTTTTCCTAGATGTCTGAAACCTTCTCACTTTTTCACACACAGAAACCAGAAAGGATGTGAGGATTAAAGCCACTGCCATTTTGCTATCACAGGTACATGACACTGAAACCAACTCGACAGAAGACAGAACAAAAGTGAGGACAAGAATATCCTTTGAACCCTATATCCAGCCATGCCTCTATGAAGCCAGTTCTAATTCTGGACTTTTAAACTATGTGAGCTTTGTGAGCAAATGAATTGTCTTCTTCCTTAAAGCAGTTTGGGTCAAAATTTCTGTCAATTTCAACGGAAGAAGTCCTGGTTGATATGACCACTGTTTACATTCATTTCTAATCTATATTTTTAATCATTTTTAATTTTTTGATTATAGTTGATATGCAGTATTACGTTAGTTTTAGGTGTACACCCAGTGATTAGACATTACATAATTTACTAAGTGATCATCCTGCTAAATCTTGGGCCCACCTGACACCACACACAGTTACCAGAGCATCGCTGACTGTGCTCCCTGTGCTGCACTTTACATCCGTGACTATTCTGCGGCAGCCAGTCTGCACTTGACCTTCACCTTCTCCACCCATCCCCTCTCATCCCTTCCCATCTGGCACATGAAAGTAATGTCACTGAACAAATGTTCTTTCTTCTTCTATTAAAGCAAATAATCACTTTGTTGATAAAAAACTGTTTTTATACAGTACCTACTTACAACACACAGATCCTTTTCAAAGTTAAGTGTTATGATTACACTGCTAAGTCTCTATACACCACTAATCTTTTTCTGCTATTCAGGCTCACACTGAACACTCTAAGTGTAACATCCGGAGTCAATACTACGTGTACCATGCTACACAGAAGGCCAGTGAAAGAAGCAGTGCATGACTCAGTCCAAATAGAGGGCTAATACACACAGTGCTGCCTGACATTCAAATAAATGCAGCTGTACTGGTTCCTGATTTTGTCACTGTCAGAGTTTACATTTGGTCACGGGCGTAAAAAGAAAAATGATTAAAATCAAATGAAGACAACTTTAAAACTTAAATAATAAGAAGAATTAACAAAATTATATTCAATAAGGTAAATATTTTTTAAGTGTCAGTAGTTCAAGGAGCTTTACTTACTACTACCTTCCCAAATATGTAAAATTATGCTCATTATTAATTCTAGTTTATTGTGAATGACGACAATCAGAGCTCCCAGCAGACATGTCTCGACTGGTTCACTAGTGAAACGTGTTTCAGTTCACTGAAGGTGGATCTATTCTGTACGACTAATTCCATCCAAGGTTTGAAATGCCTCCTCTGCAAGTGAAGGATATAAGGCTAAACGGACAGGCCTACTCAAAGAAAATGATGCTAATGTCAGTCTGATTCACATTTTCATGAAAATTTTAATGTAATTGTACTAATACTTTGTGTTAGAGATTTTCACTAATAGTAGAATGATAAAAATTATAACCATTACGCTGAACTGTGGTCATCTTACAGATGTGATTCACCACAAACATAAAACTCATTAGCATTTACACTAAATTAAAAATGTAAAAGATGATTAAGTCAAATTATATATGCAGGCTAAAGAATTAATTCAAATTAAATGTATCAATATTGCTATCATTGACTTAATAAACACCTGTCCTATGGTAAGCTGCAAAACCGAAGGACAAAAGACTAAAAAAAAATTTAGCCCTGGCTGGTGTAGCTCAGTGGATTAAGCACGGGCCTGCGAATCTAAGGATCTCAGTTCGATTCCCGGTCAGGGCACGTGCCTGGGTTGCAGGCCAGTTCCCAGCAGGGGATGCATGAGAGGCAACCATACACTGATATTTCTCTCCCTCTCTCTTTCACTTCCCTTCTAAAGATAAATAAATAAAATCTTAAAAGAAAATAAACTTAAAAAAAAAGAAAGAAATTTAGACTTATCCGCAAAGCCTTGATATTTTGAAAAAGATTCATTTCAGATTATAAATAAAAACTATGACAATTTATAAGTTAAAAAATAATAGTAATAAGTTTATTAGTTAACAGAGTATACCACTTTTTGTTCTAGAAAACAATGCTGTTAATTTTAATCATCAAACAAAACATTTTTAAAAATTAACTGCACCTCTACACACAGAAGATACATAATTCACTTCACTGTTATCTTAGGTTCAAAAAGTTACTCAATTTAAACGGACATTTTTGTCTGTACACATTTTACCTGAAGGTTTTTACTTCTGATTGTCTTCAGCCTAATAATACTTACAGAATTCAGGGACATGGGTATTTTCAATTTTTAGAATTAAAACTAATAAACAGAAGGCAAATACCATGTGATCTCACTTATATGTGGCATTAAAAAAATATAGATACAAAGAACAGACTGGTGGCTGTCAGAGGTGGGGCTGAGGGTAGGCTTTCATGGGTGAAGGAGATCAAAAAGTCCCAATTTCCAGTTATAAAACAAGTCATGTGAATGTAATGTACAGCATGGTAACTATAGTTAATAACACTGTATGGCTCATTTGAGAATTGTTGAGAGTAGCCCTTAAGAGTTCTCGTGAGAAAAAAAATTTGTAACCATGCGTGGCGATGGATGTTAACTAGACTTAGTGTGGTGATCCTTTCACAATATGTAGATACAAATATTGAATAATTATATTGTACACATGAAATTAACACAGGGTGGGGCAAAAGTAGGCTTACAGCTATTTATGTGGAAAATAATACAATAATTAAGAAAAATACAAGAATAAACTCTGTCTCATGTATTCACAACTGTAAACCTACTTTTGCCCCACCCTGTATAATGTTATATGTCAATTATATCTCAATGAAAAACAAATGGAAAGGATTTCTGTGACTTTATATTTCTTATGAAAGCCACCTGACATAATTTCACAATTCAGGGCACTGATATAGTCTGTCAGCAAGAAAGGAACAATCAGTACCCTGCTGACTGTTCACCTTTGGGTGCTGGATAATTAAACGAGGAGACGGCACTAGAAGAAGCACTCTACCTCCTCCTGTAGTTACGTCTTCTGTCCTCCTCTAGACAACCAGAAGAGTCTCCATGGCTTTAGCCCCACCCTACGCAAGGCTCCATGTCAGCAAACATTTTCCGTAAAGGGCCCAGCAGTAAGTATTTTGGGCTTTTAGATTTGCTGACATAAATCAAAAGCAAACAGTCAGAAGAAAAGATCATACCAAAAAGCATCCTTGCTATAGCTTAGTGGCAATGAATTACATCCTAAAGAGGACATTCTAAAAGAAGGGAAAACATCAGCGAAAGGAGAGACGGATACCGAAGCCCTCACTCGCTCTCTGCCCCACACCTCCTACCTCACCAAAAAAGAGCATGTGAGTCAAACGGTTAGAATCATTACAAAGTAATTCAGGCCCCCCCAATTCAGGTCTAGAGGTTGGTAGGCAATGCAACAAAGAGCACAAAGAATTCGGTTTCCCTCCCTCAGCTCTAAGGTACACAGTGCCACCTACTGGGGAAAGCAAGACCACCATTCTCGAAAAGTAAGGCTTTTTGTAAAGATCAAATTACTTACCTGAGGCTGAAGCAAAGCAACCAGGGATGTGGGGAGACCAGATTGTGCTATAAATGACATTTTCATGGCCTCTAAAGGTGCACAAAGACTTTTCAACAGTTGGATCCCACTACAAATAAATGAATAGATCAATTACATTAAAAAGGTAAATTCAAATGTATGCTTTTAGATATACAATACACAAAATATTTATGTATTTTTATATATGTATATACACACACTGTAGATAATGTCTCGAGGACTTTTTTAAAGTCTATTTTTTCATAAAGCAAGATGGCATTTAAGGGGCCAAAATAATCAATGCTGAACTAATTATTAGTTTACAGCCAAAAGATTAGAAAATTTTAACTTCTAATAAATGCTTTCATGTACTTTTAAAAATATAATTAGCTACCTACTTTAAAAGCTACAGAACAATGTTCTGTTCTAGAAAAGAAAAAATCAGTGGCAGCTTTGGGGAGGGAATACTTATTTCTAAATACAGAAATGCCAGCATACCAGTTTGACAGTTTGATCCCACGAACCCGACACCACAAGCTGTTCACCTCTGGTTTGGCTCCAATCAACGCTGTATACCTAAAAACATTTAAAAGTGCCATTTAGAAAGCAAAAGAGCATCAAGTTCACTGTTGTATTTTTATCTCATTATAGCAGTGGTAGCCAGTTACAACAACTAATTTACTTTGGTAAAGCATCAAATAAAGTCGTATAAATCTCAACATGGTGTCTGAGAAATGGAAAGTCCCCTTGCCCAGTCCTCCAGACTTATTCCTACAGACTCTACTTTAATAGAATTCTACAGAATGTTTCCAAACCTTCTTCACTAAAAAAATTAGACGTATCTTTAAACCTACCAACAGATCACTGTCTGCAGCACCCTGGAGAAATGTCAAAGCAGATTAGAAAGTCATCTAAAAAAGCTTGCTGGGTCAATGTTTATCAGAAAGCATTAAAATGCAATCAATATCACTATCTGGCCTTTCTTTGAAAAAGCTTATGGGAACCAGGCGATCCTGTCAGATCTCTTGGTAAACAACCTTAGTTATCCAATGGTGCTGTTCTGGTCTAGGCTTCACTGCTCTCAATAAACCATTTCAAATGAACTACTTGGAAGCTCGTGGAAGTATTTTTCATTCTGTCATTTTATACAACAGATTATATACAGATTACCACTATAAGCTAAGGTCAACAAAATATGTGCATAATTATACTTTATGAAAGTAGTTCTGACATGGATATGAGTACATGTCACTAAATGTGATCGGCAGGTTATTCTGAATCTGAAAACTCGAGCTACCATATCTAGGTAAGAAGTATGAGTGACAGGGGTTTGCAGCGGCTTAAGTATGGGTTACCTGTTCTCAGCTGCCTACGGCTAAGCTGAGCCACGCTGGAGCCTGAGTAAAAACAAAAAAATCAGTAATACTGCTTTATTTAAAATTGATGTTTTGTTAACCATAGATTTTTGCATTAGTTTTGTTTTTTAAACCACTGCATTAAGAGATTATTTATTTTCACCACTAATTTTAGAGACCTCCCTTAATTTCGGTAGTCAAAGTGAGTGTCTCATCCAGCCCCTCCTAGTCCTGGCCCTGCTGCTGCCCAGGTCCATGCAAAAGAGCAAAGAGCAGTTGGAACACTACAGAAACCACAGCCCAGTAACAGAGCTCAGATAGCACACAGAAGGGGCAGCAGAAACCAAAGACTGCTGCAGCCATCCCTTAGTTACAGGTGGAAAAGATGGGTTTGGAAGCAATCACTGAAGATTCCGAGAGCTGAAGAGTTTGACTTTATCCTCTAGGTCAGAGCTCAGCAAATTTCAGGGCCAAATGAGTATTTTAGGCGTTCTGGGCCATTTGATCTCTGTCAGAACTAAACTCAGCCTTGTAGGGGTGCTAAGGTAGCCACAGATGACACTTAATGAATGGGCATGGCTGTGTTCCCATAAAACTTTACTTCAAATCAGACAGAGGGCTGGGTTTGGCCTTGGCCCAAGCAGACATAGTAGTTTGCCAACTCCTGCTCCGGGCTGATGTGAATAGTCAAAAACAACCACAAAAGCAAATCTTTATGGAGCACCTACTGCATGCAGGGTGTTGTCACAAGCATTTCGTGTATTTTATTTCACTTCATCTACACTTCCATGAAGTAGAAGCAGATACTATGCCAAGGCCCACAGAGGTTCAGATTCCCAAAGCTGGCAGGCTGCAGAGCTGAAACCTGAGCCTGGGCGGCCTATCTGCGGTCAGTCCGCCCTTCCTCACTCTGCTCGGCTGTCTCCACAGCACCCTGCTCCGGAGTGCTGTGGAACTGGAACATTCCTGCAAAATGAAGGAAATCAGCAAGTGCTGCCCCTGTTGGTATCACACTTCACTGGAGCGACATCTGGGCCCAGACTTATTTCATTTGCTTTCATGGATTATACACACCCAAGAACTTAAAGCCCCTGTCCACCCAGTGAACCCCTGCTCCAATGTCAAGACTTGGCCCCATATGACCTTCATGAAATAAGCCTCCCCTAACAAGCCCCTCCGTGACTTAGATGCTGCCTTCTGTGCATTCCAACAGCATCTTGTGCCTACTTCTGATTCAGCATTTACCACATTTTATGAAAATTCATAGTAAGTAACTGCCACACATCTCGTACATCTATGCTCATTGCAACAGATGTGAATTCTCAATAAATGTGAATTTAAATAATTAACCCAGCCAAATTTATCCTCACAACATGTAACTCTGCTGAGAAGTTGGAAAGAGCTACTGTTTTCATTTTAAAAGATAACTGAATACAACTAAAAACTAACAACATGAGCTCACTCTCCATGCCTCTACACATTTCCAGCACAATGCGGGACTTGAAACCTTATGCCTTCTCACCTGTTAAAACTGTGAGAGCCTCCAGAGGCTCAGAGAACCCAGCCCTAACAAGAAGAGAAGACGGGAGGTTAGGAGGCTGTATGGATGGCAGTGTCCTGCCAGCTGTCTTATCTGACATACAGCATGGCACAAATTAGGGCTCTAGGACAAGACCAAGGACAGGACCCACACGACGAGGTTAAAAATGGAGTAATAGAGGAGGAAGTAAAGGTGACTCAGTCACTAATACTTCGTTTGCTTTACTGGGTTTAAAATATTAGGACATGTAACCAACAGTACAAGTCAGAATATTGTGTTAAAAAACAAACAAAACCTCTAGACGTAAGTACAAAAAGGGTGCTGGGATGGAAGCTTCAGCTTGATCCCCCGAATAGAAGGATTCGAGCAGGGCCTTGAGGGCTGGCTACAGTGTCAGCAGCAGGAGGCAGAAGTGTAAACAGGTCTTTTATTTTAAAAGACCTTGAAGAAATCAAAATCATGCAAAACTACCCATGCCTTAGGGATGCATACATGTGTAGTAAAACTGAGAGGAAAAACAAAAAATATATAAATAAAAACTCAGGGTAGTGGATACTCCCGGGAAGAAGGGAGGAAGGAAAAAAGGAGGGAAAAGAATAGGATCAGAGAAAAAGGAGACAGAAGGGCAGAATCAGTAACCAGGGGCTTCGTGGTATCGGTAAGGTTTTATTTCTTCAGCTAGACGATAAAGATACAAGTGTTCATTATAAATTTTATATGCACATTTCACACATATGAAATATTTCACAGTAAATCATTTTGAATCTTCAATGTCCTTCCACTGATCTTAACATAAAGGCCAAATGCTACCTAACTGCTGTGGGCACATAGGTTCAATCCTTCCCCTTTGAACATGAGCCTTCCTTTGCCCCTAGCACTGTTCCTCTGACCTCGCCACCTAGATAGTCAATCCCTACTCCCCCACCAGACTCAAGCATGCCCCCTCCCCCATCCCTTCCCCAGACAAGGTCCGCCCCCTTGTAGCACTCTGTAGGGTCCACGGCACTCACCACCTCATGCATTAGTTAGCCAGCAGCTGCAGCCTCTGCCCCTAGAGGCAGCAGGGCCCTGCCTGACTTATCTTCCCAACTAGGCCTGGCACAGTCCTTTGCAGACAGCAGAGTTAATCAAAAATTTTTTGAAGGGGCAGAGAAACAAACCTGAATGGGAGGCACATCTCCTATTAGTCCACTCTTCCATCTTTTCCCTATTCCCAATCCCCTCTCCTACCACTCCAACAGTAGACATGGCAAATGGTCAGATTAAGGATAAGAAAGAAGGGAAATACACAGTTATACTCTTAAAGCAGGGTCCTCTAAAGGCCTATTTTATGAAATTACTTCTTGGCAGTAGTGAAGGAAATTAATGAAAAACTGCAACAAGAAAAAACACTGAGCAATATTTTGTGCTGCTTTATGAAATCTAAACCTAATCAAAAACTGTTTGAGAGGACAAATTTTATTGCTGAAACTAATTCCCAAAGAGCTCATTTTTTATCCACTGTACAGTACTGCCCTTTTTAAGTTGTTCTATTTAATTAAAAATCATCAAAGAAAAACCATGTCTGGAATGGTCATATTTATGTGTATCAATACAAAGGAAAGGAACACTGACTTTTAATTACTGAGTGATTAGAAAGGGCTACATACTTCTTTTAATGGGAAATGAAATTTTTTAATTTGTCATGACAGACAAATTTTAATGTGAATATAAGTAAACAAAACCAGGCAACAAATTCCCGGGTATCCAACACATACCATCTACAATCAACATTTTGCCTGCCTTGTTTTATCCCGTCACCAACTGACTGACTGACTGCTGGGATATTTTAACATCAGACAATTTCACTCATAAATACTTGAGGAGATAAGGATGGTTTTCAACTTAAGCACAAGGACATTTTCACACCTAACAAGATTAACAAAAGTTCCTGCCCTGGCTGGTGTGGTTCAGTGGATTGAGCACTGGACTGCAAAGCAAAGAGTCTTTGGCTCGATCCCCAGTCCGGGCACATGCCTGGGTTGCAGGCCTGGTCCCCAGTAGGGGGCTCTCGAGAGGCAACCACACATGATGTTTCTCTCCCTCTTTCTCCCTTCCTTCCCATCTCTCCAAAAATAAATAAACAAAATCTTAAAAAGAAAAGAATATGGCAAAAACCATGAAGGTACCACAAAAATATCTGAATTTTGGGAGATTTTGCTCTATGGAAATCTTGCATTGAACATCCTGAAACTACACAGTTCCTTCTTTACTTAAACTGTTTTAATTTTCAACAATTCTATGAAAACATGATCATTTATAACTATATTTATTCAAACAGCCTTCACAATAAAACAGAGGAACTAAAATTTTCCATTATTTTCCATCCCAATCTTAAAGGTACTGATTTTTAATAATTACAGCTATAAAATGATGTCTGGAATCCTCATAAAACTAATCTTTTATCACAAAAGACTAACATTCTCGGCATATGATAAGCATTTACTAAAGGCCTTCTATGGGCCAGGCCCTGTTGAAAGTAAATTTGCAAGTTTTGATTTGAAGGATCTATTTCTACCTCAAGAAAATTTTTTAAACATTTAAAGTAAAATACCAAAAGAGAATGTCTTTACCATGGTGTTCATCAAAACCATAATACGTATTTTAAGGACTTAAGGTCAAACTGTTTTCTATGCTACCCGCCCCCACACCCAATATTTAGACAAATGAGCCAGATTTAGATTTAAAGTCTCTTCAGGAAGCTCTGCCTCACATTCAGTATTTGATGCGTTTGCTCCCATATCTTCTGAAAATCCTTAGGCATCCTACTGAAGACCTAAAGGCAATCCTGTGATGTCTCTGTGACAAGTCCACCTACCTCTATCGTGAGGCAGCGTATGGCAGGCATATTCCGACAGTACAAAGAAAGCGATGGGACTCTCTGGGGGAACTGGTGCCAAAGTATGCTCCTACTGGCGACGTTTTACCGACGGATGAGAAGCCTGACCTTTTCTTCTTTCCCAGCCCCTTAGGCCAGGAGGTACATCTAACACACACCACAAACCCTAGAGCTTAAACTTCTTGTTCCCTGAAGACATTTCCCCACGTTTACATCCCCAAATGCATTTCATCCAAAGAAAACCCGCAAACCCAGAAAGCTTCTCTTCCTACCTCCTGAGTGTGCTCCTTGTAGACTTGCAGTGGCCCTGCGGCTTTCGCGGTGTCCCAGAGCTGCAGCGAGCCGTCCCCACTACAGGTGACCAGGACGTGTTCATTGTTCTCACTCCAGGTCACGTCAAACAGACCATCGTTCCAGTCAAAGCTACCACAGAAAAAATTAAACGTTAAAAAATCTAGTTGAACATAAAATAACAGTAATAACTATAGTTTTTTAAGTGTATCATATTTTAATGCATTATCTCACCTAGGCTTTGCAACTATGAGAAGTAAGTAGAACAGGTGCATGTCACATGCAGAAACAAGTTCAAGGAGGTGAGCAGAGTAGTGCATTCGTACAACTAGGAAACCACCCAGCCACATTAAAATTGGGTCTCCCAACTAGCGACACAGCACAATTTACACGAAGGCTTGCTGCCATACCTGGGTGCTCGCTGTTTTTGTGGTTCAGAGGCAGGACCAGCAAGCACTTTAAAATACTAACTTAGAGCAGTAATTCCAACTTTTCCCATAAATCTTTCACCTGAGCGAAGCGCAGGCGTTTATTTTCTGACAGCATTTCCTTTCTTCTCTCTCCCTCTGACTAACTCTGATGGAGGTACTCAGTCCAACAGTCATGCAGACAAGACATGCGTGGAAAGAAAGGGCGAGAGGCACTAGATAACCTACAAAATGGATACTTAGCTCCTGAATGAGTGACGCTAAGCCACATTATGAAGACAGCAAAGACAGAAACATCACACAGCAGTACAGTGACTAGTTCATTTTTTTACGTTTAAGTTTTATAATATCTAAATGGACACTAAGAGACGAGAGCTTTGGAAGAAAAATGATGATCAAACTTAATGGCAAAAATAAGTTCTACACTATACAAATGCTGAAGTTTCTTTTATGTTGCAAATTTAAAATTTTTAAAAAGCTTTATGGATAAAAAAGATTCAAAACCTAATTCTATTAAGGCTGTAATAGCAAAAGAGAATACACATAAGTTAACAGTTAGAGAACCATCTTACCTTCTAAAGAGCCTAAGGCCAGATTCATTTTGATCCAATATTAGCAGGGTTCCACAACCTAAGGAGAAAAGAAATGGAGATCACGCTATTGAACCTACCAGGGGACCACCTACGGTCAAGGAGGGGTCAAGCACTGAGTACCTAACTTACCACCATGAATTTCCCCCTAAAGTTATCAAGACCAGGTATACAAAATTAGGCTGTATTCCCTATTTCTGGCTTTCAGTGTTGTGCTTCAATCATTAAGGATGAAACTTATCATCGTACCTATGCTTGGAATCCAGACAGCCCTACCAGAGGAGATATTTGAGTTCAGATTCTGTGGCCAGGCAGGGGCCAGGCATGTGGCCTGTCATCTGGGCTAACACCCAGATAGGTGTTAGCACCCCTGTTTACAGGAACAAACCTCTGGCTTACAGACCCCCAGCATTCTATTCCTACTACATCTCACTGCCTCGCCAATAGATCTAAAATGCATCAACATGGGATTTTAAAACAAAATACACGGGGGAATCTGCCACATACTTGGTGGCAAGGTGCTAAAGACAATATATATGTTATCTACCAAAGAATTGTTTTACTAAGGGACCAGCATATTTTAAAAGTTGTATTTGTTATAGGAACTGTGTGTGGGGGTGGGGGTGGGGGAGGTACTGGAAGGCCTTTTATTTAAATATAACTAATTTTTTAAAAATGCCAACTCCATTCAAGTTTTTGTAAAAATTTTCTTTCAAAATGTCACAAACCCATGGGTCTTCAACCTAACTGGTGGGCAATTATTGTAAATCTAAATGTGCAAGCACCAAGAGCTAATGGTGAAAATAAAAGAAAGCAAATATTTCTCTTCAAGTTTTAGAAATTATATTATTTTTTCAGCTGTAAGGACCAAAAAAAAAACCAACCCTGCTACCAAAGCTGACATCATGCAGTGATTTGTATATCTTCGATGTGCAACTAATAGCTAGGATATTACTTAAAAGAAGAAAAATTAAGAATGGAATTCTTCCTCACATGTAGAATCTAATGAACAAACTGAACAAGCAAAATAGAGAGAGCCTCACAGAGGGCAGGGTGACAGCTGTGGGGCGGGGGTGGGGGGTTGGGCGTGGAGGGGATCTAGCAAAAACCAAAAAGGACTCATGGACATAAACAACAGTGTGGGGATTGCCGGGGGTTGGGGGGGAGTGAGGAGGATATGAGGGAGATAAATGGTAATGGGAAAAAATACAATAAAAAAATAAAACCGCCAGAAAACAATTAACAA
>PVKM010008636.1:0-38574 GCA_004027735.1 Carollia perspicillata
CTCTCTAGGAGGAGCCTATGCAATTTTTATTTATTTATTTTCAGACAGAAGGGAAGGGAAGGAGCAAGAGAGGGAGAGAAACATCAGAGTGTGGTTGCCTCTTGTGTGCCCCCAGCTGGGGACCTGGCCTGCAACCCAGGCATGTGCCCCGACTAGAAACTGACCCGACGACCCTTCAGTTCACAGGCCAGCGCTCAATCCACTGAGCCACACCATCCAGGGCTGCACACACTGTCACTATGCTTGGGGCTGTCCTTCTCTCCCTTTCCACGTGAGCAACTCCTACTCCTTCTTTGTCTAGGAATTTTATCTCTTCTTCTAAGAAGACATCCTTGACTAAGTCAAATCCTGCTTCTTAGCCTTTCCCTTATAACACTTACCATAACTATAACTTTACACTGAATTGCATAATTCACTTGATTAATATCTATTCCCTCCCAAAAGTTCCATAAGGACAGATACTATGTGTTATTTTTGTTTTATACTAGGTGCCTAGCAATGGTTGATCAGTAGTAGGTGCTCAATAAATATTTTGTGAAAGAATAGATGTAGGGAGGGAGAGGAGGAAGGATGGAAACAGGGAGGGAGGGATGACATATTTGATCTAAGATAGTGTACCTTTTAGCAGTACCTTACTAGATTGATGGGAGGAGTATTGTACAGATTTTCCATTAACTAAGAGCAAGGGAAACATAAGCAATTGACAGCAATCAGATTGTTGAGGTCAACACCTTGGTGGACACCTGCCTGCCACTTTTATACTCTTCCCAGGGACTCTCTGCTTCCATGGGAATACAATAACAATAACAAGTGCAGTGAGTGTTTCTTAACTACCACAAATATTACTAAAATGCAAACTTGTGGCTTCCGATTCATCCATCTTGTTAGACAGGAAACTCCAAGCTGTCACAGGGTCATAAATAGCTCTGCATTTTTCCTCACTGTGATTCTACATGACTAATGTCACTAGTTGACCACAGAAACTAAGCCTTTGGTAATAGGAAAATAAAAATGGTGCATGTTCTGGTTGTGTTTGGCACAAAGCTTTTGTTTGTGCAAATATGTGTGCCAAGGATCCCTAGAATGAACTGCTTCATAGCATCCAATCAGGTCCAGAAAGTCGAGCTCTTATTAAAAACACACCCCCACCCCCATAGCAGCCGACTGAATCCAAAGTATTGAGACTTTTACGAAATGCCTTTGAGGCTGGGACATTTGTATTGACTCCTACACAGTCAAGTGCAGTCCCCTTCAACAGTTATCTGAGTAGGAATTGTATTTATTTTAGTAATACTGCCCTTTCTCTAAATATTTGCAACTCCTCTTTGGGATGGCCTTCAAAGCCAAAAGTATATTATTAAACACATCCTCAGCCTTTTGAGGGTAAATTCTATTTTTAGAAAAACCCAATGTTATGAAGAAGAATCAAATCCAGTGAATAAAACCAGGGGTCAAGCCAAGCATTGGGTCCAAACAATATTTAAGTTCAAAAGGTACAGGTTTTCTTATGCAGAAAGCAAAAAGACAAAAAGAAAAAAAAAACCTCTAAAGAGCCAACTGGTTTTCAGCGAGAAGTAGCATAATGTTTGAAGAAATGGAAAACATGCATAGCTTCGTCAGATGACAGGGCTTACAAATTCCGATGTGTTTGTTTTAAAACTAAATCTATTTCTTTAGAGATTTGAACTGGCCATCCCCCAGGCCAGCCTTGGCCAACAAGATGTGTTTGATTTGGCCAACATGGTGGTTTTATTTAAAAATGGAGTCAGGATTTAGAAATCGGGAGAGCGCAAGTCCATGTTTGGATTTCTGGGGTCCTCTGGAATATCTGAAGATCTGACAAAACTGTTCCCACAACCGCACATGACAACCCCCTCCTGAAAGATACTCCTGTCAGTCACCTCCTTTATAAAGGGAGCAGTGGGGCCTGCATCCCGCATCGCCGTTGTTGAGTGTCCTGGCCTCACTGTTTGTTTATAACTGCACTCCCTCTCCCCTTTGCTGTTTGTCATTCTCTGTGACATTTATTTCTCTAATAGCCCGTGTCATCTCCCCCTAGACTGAAAGCTCATGAAGGCAGGGATCTCTTCCTGAGTCTATTCCCTGCCCCATCCCCAGAGCCGGGTGCATCGCTGGCAGGGACGTCGACCTGGTGAAGGAGCGAAAGCCTAGCGCCTGTGATTAGTGGCATTTCCCAGCCTTGCTCCAGAGTCATACTTAGTAGAAGTGAAGACCGATGTTTACCTTTTCATAAATCAAGAACATCTCACAGCCTCCACGCGCTTCATTTTCTTTTGTATGTCACTTATTTCATGCCCCTGTCACAACGTCTTTGCACTTAGTCTTCACGGTGGTGGAAAGTGGGCGATGTCTCTGAATTTTCCCTCAAGTTTTTCCACCTTTGTATGGTATTCATGTCATTGTATTACATTCACTGCGTGCTTCTGAGCAGACCCCAAGTTCTGTCCATGGTCCGGAATTCACACTGTGTTTTAAAAGCCTGCAGAAAGATGTCTTCCGGAGCCCCCTGCCCCTCAGCCCCGAGGCTTCCTCCTCGGGGGGCCAGCCGTGGCGTTAGTGTGTGTGCGCGTGTCCCTCCACAGATACTCTCCGCAAACACATTCACATACGCCCCTTTCTCTTTGTATTCGTACACTGTGTACCTCTTGTGTGTCTCACTAAACAATGTCTCTTCAACATGATTCTATATATACTCAGAGTTCCATCATTCTTTTTTTAATCTTCACCTGAGGATGTGCTTGTTGGTGTGAGAGAGAGAAACAGAGAGAAAAAACCACATGAGATGGAAACACGGGCCAGCTGCCTCCTGTCCATGCCCCGACTGGGGATCAAACCCACGACCGAGGCGTGTGCCCTGCCCAGGGATTGAACACTTCGGTGCAGGGGGCGACGCTGCAACCAACGCAGCCACCTGGCCAGAGCATTCCTGTGCTGCCCTCTCACCTGGCATGCCAGTCCTTACAGAGCAGACTATGGTGCTCTACATTCCTTCAAAAAGGTTCAGAGACTCCCCTCAGGAGCCAGCTCATGATGTTCCAGGCATTCCCCCTCCATGCGTACAGACTTTCTGTTTAGTTTATGACCCCAACTGAACAGGCATGACAGACAGACAGACAGACCGGACAGGGGAGCCCGGAGCCCTGGCCTTCATCCAGTTTCCGGGTCAGAGGTTGGCAGCCCCTGCCAGAGAGATCCAGTTCCGAAACAGAAAAGACAAGTTTCCCCCGTGATGGAGGAAGGTCACAGCCCTCTTAGAGCTGAGTTCCTCCTCTTGTCATGGGAAAATACCAGAGACCAAGCGTCAGATAAACATAATCTTTAAAATATGTAAAGGTATGAAAGACTATGTCAAAATATTGGTAGTTAACTCTAGGACAGGTTTTAATTTTTGTTCTTCATACTTTCCGTGTTTGCAAACATTTCCCTCTGAACAGGTGTCATTCTCAAGCTTACAAACTAAGTTAAAAATTTTGCCCCTTTGAAGCCTTCCCCTGGGCTACCCTTTAGGTCGGGGTCATAATCTCTGACGCATGCTCAGTTCCTGGCTGCAGACAGTGATTTCTCACACTTGGCAGAAGCAGGGTTGAGTGGAGTCAAGGCCGTTGTTCTTTGTGCCTCACTGCTGGTAAGATCTGACCCATGCTGCAAGCCTGCCGCCGACACATACTAGTCAGGGCCCAGGCAGGGAAATGGGACAGCACTAGGTGACTCAAACAGGAGGGTTCTGTACAGGGAGCTGGTCCATACATGGGTGCTAGAGCACCAAGAGAGTGAGAAGGAACACATAGGTCACCCAATTGCAAGAAGCTGCTGTCACCCTTAGAGATGGAGTTCCTGAAACCAAGGGGGTCAGAGAGCAGTCCTGTGGGGCCAACCAGTTACCGCTAGAGCCTCCAAGGGATGCAGAGACTGCTTCTGGAAAAGCTAAAAGAGACAGGAGGCTCCAGCCAACAGCCAGGGCTGGCGGATGCGTAAAAGACCCAGGGAAGGAGGAAGGGCTGTATTTCTCTCTCACCTTCCAGTCTCCCTCTGGTCTCCCGTCAGTGGAATTGAATAGAAAGCCTTCTGGCAAGGGACTAGAGGAAAGAGTTTGCATGGTCCCAGCCCCAGCACCATGGATCAGAGAACAGAAGCGTGGATTTGGGACACCAGGTGACACTCAACTTTCGGACTGGAAGTCTGCGGTTTTGTAAGTGACAGCCAGACAGCTTTATCTGTTATACTATCCTAAATCTCTCCTTTGAACAACTACTGTCATCCTAAATGTCCAAATATCTCTTGGCTTTTCAAGAAAAGTACCTCTCCTTCATGAAGGGAATATTCATTAGTAATGCCTTTATTATAAACGTTGCTGGCAGCATCAGATGGGCTTGAGCCTGGTAGCATGAGAGGGATCGGGACTCAAGGGCAATTCATGTCCACACAGTCCTGTCCAACTGGTGCACTTGTAAGGTTTATTCTCCTGACCTCAACTGCAAAATGATAGGAATGATACTCTCAATCTGTTGGATCAGGGATTGTTAATAGAACTTCTGATTTTCCGAACAACCAGGTAACTTTCATCAAAGTCAGAAAATGTCTCATCTCTAACAAGAAACGTGTGCCTGCCACTTAGGTAATAGGTGTCTCCCTAATAGGTGTGAAAGGGTTTCAGACACATCAAGAGTCAACTTCTCAAATAATTTGTGGCTACCCGACCAAACCTGTGTTCTCTACATTAAAACTTCGGCTGTCTGGTATTCTGAGCTAGAAATTTCACGTTTAAAAAAAAAATCCTGTAAGACAATTGGTGCTCAGCTTTTGTCTTCATAGATAGTGACATCAACATTAGTTGTCCTGACCTTCCATTCAGAGATGTAAGCTCAGATTATAAAGTTTGTTCTTGAAGAATCTGAGCTTACATCTCTGAATGGAAGGTCAACTGGAGAGTTATCAGTGGGGAGGAACAGGGAGAATCAGGGAAGAGGTACAGAGAATAAGAAGCATATGGTAGGTACAAAATAGACAAAGAGAGGTTAACAACAGTATAGGAAATGGAAACACCAAAGGACTTACGTGTATGACCCGTGAGCATGAACTAAGGGGGAGGGAATGCGGGGGGTGCAGGGCAGAGAGAAGTAAAGGGGAGGAAAAAAATGGGACAACTGTAATAGAATAATCAATAAAAGGCACTTTAACAAAAAGAACACACTTGTCTTAGGGGACAGGAGGCACAATTTTGAACCCAGATTTTCCCATGGGCCAGTCCTTGTCTTTAGACATTCCACGTCCGAGACTCAGCATCCTCATTTGAAAAAGGCAGAATAAAATGAGGTTGTGAGCAGTAAGTGAAACAACTGGTATAAGAGACACTCTAAACGCATGTAACTGTTATTCTTGTATGAAGCAGTCAAGTGTAGAGGTTTAGAGCATAAAGTCTGGGTTTGTGAGAATTTGGTTCAATTTCTGGCTCTTCCAATTAAAAATCTTGACTACCTTGGGCAAGGGAGCAAACCTCTTAACTTTAGTTCCCCCAACTGCAAAATGGGGGCAGTACCACCTGCATCCTAGGTTGTCGAGAATGATAAAGGAGGTGGTATATGCAGGACCCTTAGCAGAACGGCAAATACATAGTAAGCACTCAAAAGATGTTAGATGCTATTACAAGCATTACCTTTAATGTTAATAATATAATTATTCTTACTTTTTAGGGAACCATATACACACGTGTAAGATGTATGGTGATTAACATATTAGCATGTTAACATAAGTATCATCGTCTTTTTTCCCTAATTATTAAACACACAAATAGAACCTTTTTAAATTTGTGGCAGATTTTACAACAAAGCCAAGGGCGATGTTTGGTCCACTTGGCCTTTGCCTTGGGGCTAAGAAGAGATACACATTCATTTCATGTGGGATCTTCATTATTTCTTTGGTGTTTTGAAAGTAAGAAAGTGGCTTACTTTCCTTTCTCTGGGAATCTTTGTTGGAAAAACACATGAATTTGTTTTTCCTAAAAATCCCGTGTTGTGTTTCTATCTATGGCATGTAGATCAACAATATAAGTTGATGACCAGGCACCCCTGTCTTTCCTTTTTGTATAGGACCATAAGTAGGCTGGTGGGTCTTGTTTAAAATAATTTTTTTATGATTCTAGAGATGGTACTCACTGAAGTGTTCCAAATCACATCTGTTTGGGGGCCAGAACTCTATTCTTTGAAGGAAATAGAAGTTATGAAAAATATTGATTTGAATGTCCCCTCACTGAGAAAGCATTAGTGAAGTCCCAACAGAGACCACCCAAATAGTGTCCATTGATTGCCGAGACACTGCCTGCAAGGGTCACTTTTACAAATGCTGCTGTCCCCAGAGAAGTGGGCTATCCTCTTACCAAATCTCTTGTCCCCAGTATCTTGCTAGAGGATGGAAATCTCATGCTTTCCTGGTGTTACCAATTATTTTGTTAAAAAAAAAAAACTTATGTATCCTGAAAAATACTATATCTAACACCATGCCCTTCTTGTAAACTGCAGCCATGTGTGAAGTAAATCAAGTTCTCAACAGAGAGCAATGGCATGGGTGAGCACTCCACTCCCTTCCCCACGTGCCGCCCCACGTCAGCTACCTCGTGAACAGAACACAGCTTCGTACGCCAGCTCCCCTCTCACCAGGACCCTATGCAAGTGCTCAGCTCTCTGGAATCCATCATTAGTCAGGCACAACAGTAACAACTCACATTTATTGAGCACTTACTATGTGCAAGGCAATGCCCTAAGCACTTTCCTTGTACGAACTCATTTAATCCTGGCAACAACTCCATAAGGGACATACTGTCTTTCTTTCAGGACAAATGTACAGCTGATGCTAAAACAAGCTGATGTAGGTGTTCTGTCCAACGTCCAGATTGGGTGGTCAGAACGATTTCAGTCCACAGCCACATTCTGAAAGATCCTCAGCTTACAGCCGGATCTTGACCAGGAACACTAACTGGCAGGACCCCTGGACAGGGGTGGCATGCTGATCTGTGGATCATCTGTGTTTCGTAGTCGCCGTATTTTTGGTTACCCTCTCCCTCCCAACACACTCCCATGGCCCTCTGCACTTCTGATAGAGTACCAAATACAGCCTCCTCTAATGAGAATTATTTGTGTGTGCTCTGTCATCTCCACCAGGCAGTGCTTGCTGGAGGGGGAGGAGCAGCGCTTAGTCACTGCGCGCCCGTCATGGCCCCCAGCTGTGCGCTGTGCACACAGTGGGTGGGAAGCTTATGACTCAGCAATTGAGTGCACTGGCTCTTGGTTGGCCTTCTAACCCCTCCTCTCACCAGCGAGGGGACAAAGGGCGAATTTCTGTGTCCCGCTAACCCTCTGTTTCATCAATGAGCAGGAAACAACTCTGAGAGTTACTTCCTTCAAACGGTCTGTTTTTTGATGACATGGTGGCTGTGTCTGCCTTGCAATTCTCTGGAGACAGAGCAACAGACCCCAAGAGTCTTGCTCCATCACAGCATTGCTCACATCTTAGGGACTCTCCAGTGAACTTGTTGAAGCTAGGATTCTAGGTAGCCTGACCTTCATTCACCCAAACCCTCTGTGCTCAAGCAAGCACGTGGCAAGATTGTGAGCAGAGCAACAGGCAGAAGAGCAGATGGAAAGTTTCCACAGCCCTCCAGGGTGTGCTGTTGAGCTCCTGGGGGAGGGGGAGGGGTCCTCATGGAGTTGTTGCCGTCCATCATGTTCCATACATGTTTCTAGATGATCACAGCATCAGAGAGTTCGAGGAAGGTTCAAAGGGCGGCCGGTCGATTAGCGTCTCAGTTCCCACCTGCGGACACACTGCATTCTGTGAAGGGCGGGACAGTGGGTCCTCAGTAGATGTTACGCAAGCATAGCTGCCTCTTCTCCCGACATTTTGCATTCCGAAGGGCCAAATCTATACAAAGCTTGGCCTCATACGAGGTAACTGCTTTCTTTCCAAAACTGCTAGTCCTAAAAAAAGGCCAGAATTTGGGGAAATGTGGAAAGTATCAAGAGAAAGCCACATAATCCAAATAAATTACTCTTGAGTTAAGCCTTGATCATGAATTTTAAGTTACATTTCTTTTTTGACTAGTAGATGTTTCTGGCAGCAAATAAGGGCTAAGGAAGTCTCTCTTACCTCCAATTCCACAGCCAGGCCAGCCAGAGAAAACCCGGGAACACTCATGCCTGGTGAGAAATATTAATAGCCTGTGTCTCTTTTTCAGCTTCAGATTGAACACTCTGTATGGTGTTCAAATGGAAGTGTGCATTTTCAACAGTTTTACTGAGACATCATTTACATAACAAAGTTCCCCCTTTGAAGTGTGCAATTCAGTGGATTTGGTTTATGTACAGAGCTATGCAGCTATCACCATCATCTCATTTTCAGATATTTTCATCAACCTAGAAAGAACTCCTATACCCATGAACAGTCACCCCTGTCCCTACATATCCCCACCCACCCTCACCTCTACTTCCCAGCCCTTGATAACCACTAATTCACTTTGTCTCTGTAACCTAGACATTACTTGTCAGTCCAATCTCTTGACTTATAATTAGAATCAAATGATCAGCATTTCCTCAAAACCCATCATTTTTTGAGAAAATGTATGTTCTTCATGTGGCGCTGAACTTTCCCTCCTCCGTTCAGCCCCGGGCTTTCACTCCCACCTACAGAGGTGACCATCGGTATTCATTTCACAAGTGCTTACTAAAGGCATTTAGTAAGGAATCCGCGTGCAGGCTGAGCATTTGGGGGTAGTCAGTGAGCAAACCAAAGACCCCTGGCCTCACGGAGCTGCCCTCCTAGCAGAGAGAGGCAAAGAAATAAGCAACAGCAACAAGACCAGAAGTAAACTGTGGGGACAAGGCAGTGTGGAGCAGGATAAGGGGCGTTAGGAAGACTGGTGCACGTGCATGGGCAGGTCCAGCAGGGACTGGGGTGGTCAAAGTGGGCATCCCGGAGGAGTTAAGGTGTCCCAGCCTCATGGAGCAGGTGCCTGGGAGATGAGCATTTCTGGGACAATTGCATTGCAAAGCCCTCTGGTGGGGGCAGGGATGACATGGTGGAAGAACAGCAGGGAGGTGGGTGAAGCTGAAGTGGGATGAGAAGGAGGAGATGGCGACAGAGTCTCCAATGGGGCAGATCACGGGAGGCACGGCGAGGTTTTGAACCGCAGCTTCTATGCACTCAATTCTATTCTCAGAAGACCACTCCGCCTGCCATGTGAGAAGAGATCAGAAGGGAGCCAGAGCAGAACAGAGAGATGGCCTGGATACCATCCTGGAGGCCTCTGTAGGGCAGTGCTTCTCAGCCTTGGCTGCATATCTGAGTCACCTGGGCATCTTTACAAAACCGAGGCCAGCGCTAGAAAACACTAATTGGTTTGGGGTGCAGCCTGGGCACTGAGACTTTGCAAAGCTGCCCAGGCGATTTACAGGCACAGCTCCGGTTGACCATGAGCTTTAGGAGCACTCAGCAGTCACACAGGTTTGACTTTGCAGCTGGGAAACAGAAACCTACAGCTGGCTCTGGCTGCTTATTGGCAAAGCTTATTGGCAAGGCTTTTTTGAGGCGACTAGAGATCTCACCGCGATGGCAAGGCCAGAGTTGGCACTGCAGACAGCATTCCCGCCAGGATGGGGCTGGATGGAGCCCACCTGGAGGAGCTCAATCCTATTTGTTTGCTGGATCCAAACGTGAGCCTCTGGATGGGGAAGCCAGGCTTTCTCCCTGTACCAGACAGGGGGCTGGTTGTAATAGATCAGAACAGAATAAAAGGATAAGGCTGGAAGTGGGTATGTGATTCATTCAAACGAGTATGTTTTGAGAATTATAGTTATAGTGTGTCAGGCATCGTGCGAGGGTCCGCAGATAAAAAGATCAGGTCTAATGCCCGTCCTTGCCCGAGCGAAATGGCTCAAAGTGAATGCCGTATAATATCTCAAAATATGTTATTTGTGCCGAGGCTTTAAATAAACCAAGGGGAGGGGGACCCTTCAGTTGCACATCCGAGCTGCTGGCAGCTCTAATTCAGAGGGATGAATAGAACATCATTGTGTCGCACGGGCACAAGTACAGCAGAAAGAGCGATGCCTGGAGCCACGCGCCAACCGTGAATCAGCAATCTCATTCCATTGTTCACAACGCAATTATGATGCTGGGAGGATGCTGGGAACACGTTCAGGGGGGTGAAATAGGGAATATAAGTCTGAGTAAATACATGCAAACCAAGGAAAATATCAAAATGTTTTTAATGCCTCAGAAAAAAAGAATCATACAAAAAATCCCTTCCCCCCACCCCCACAGGAAGCAGACAGTAGCTAAAATGTTGTATCTTGGTTTTGGCCTCTCAGGCTCAAAGGAACGTACAAAACTTGGAGAAGATTTAGGGAAAGCTGATGTGTAAATATGGAAAGAACAACCCCCAAAAAGGGGGATGATTTGGACGCCCCGTGGGCAACTTCTCGTGATCCGAGAGTAGAGCCACCTTTGCTTCATAACTAACACATGCTCTTGAGTCCCTGCTATGTGCTGATCACTGGGCCAGCTGGTGGGGAGAGGAAAGGAGCGGTCCCTCCCTTTGGAAGACCTTCTTGTCTGTGGCAGTGAGCAGGGAGTTGTCAAACTCCGGCATGCATCAGATTCATCACCCAGAGGGCCTGTTAAAAGCCAGACTGCTGTGCCCCACGCACAGAGCTTCTGATTCAGTGGGTCTGGGCTGAGCCTGAGCACTTGCATTTCTAAA
Organism: Carollia perspicillata; assembly: GCA_004027735.1. NCBI lineage: Eukaryota > Metazoa > Chordata > Mammalia > Chiroptera > Phyllostomidae > Carollia > Carollia perspicillata. The sequence goes on from PVKM010008636.1 coordinate 10,772, forward strand.
GAGCTCCCAGGTGATGCTCATGCTGCTGCCCTGAGGATCACACGTTGAGAACCCTGCTCTAAGGAAGTAAAGGTGTCGGGCAAGAGAGGAGGGTGAGTGTGAGTTGAGTACAGATGTCCACTGGTAAGGTGCAGTTGACCTGTTAGTACTATAAAGATGCCAGTTTTTAAATGTGTTCTCCAGTGCACAGCTAATGGTTTTTTTAATGAGCAATGTGCTTTGAATAAACCACTCTGGCCATGATTTTGCCACCACCCAGAGAAGGGGGACAAGAGACAGGGAAAGAAGCTTCTCTGCAGGCCTGTAGAAGCCAAACTGGACATAACACAGCAGTGAGTCTGAGCCAGGGAGCATACACGTGGACTCATAGCAGCAGGTAGGAGGGTGACAGCAGGGTGAGCTATCCCCACACTGGTGCTCATTCCGAAGTCCTCCATGGAATCAGCTGGGAGGCCTTTTCTAGGTGCACGTGCCTGGGCCCTGCCCTAGAGATGGGGAGCCAGTCTCCTCTGCCAATTCTGCTGTGAACCCGCTCCTGTGATTTAAGAACCACTTTTTCTTCAGCCTCCACAATTGTGCCCCAAACTTCTAAGTTAGCAGAGTGCAAGGCCAACATTTTTTAAAATGTGAAACTCCTGCATATAACATGACACATCACTTCATTACTACAAGACTTGTGTCTCAAATTCAAGGAAGCCCACTTAAAATGCAACAGACCTTCCAAGAAGGTAACTGTTCACCAACAGAGCCCGACGCCTTGGCACACCTTCCCACTGGTAATGATTAGACAAGGCTGACTGTGCCTTGGAGAGAAGTGTGGATGCCTGTCCAGCAGCCTGTGGTGTAGCCTACCGAGCCTACCTCAGTTCCTCTAACATGTCCCCAATGCTTTAGACTGTGGCTCCCCATGTGTGATTCCTGGGGAGTATGGCCAGATCACCGGGGAACTTGTTAGAAACACAGACACTCGGACCCACCCACCCCACCCCCCGGGCTGGCCGAGTGAGGATTTCCGGGGGTGAAGCCCAGCAGCCTGCTCTCACCAGCCCTCCAGGTGCCTGCCCCAGTCTGAGAACCACTAGCTTAGTTTGTGTAGCCTCACTGCGGCTTGTAAGTCAGAAACAGAACAGGATGGAAAAGCAGGCAACCTGTCAGTTACAGATCTACTCAGGTAAGTTTCACGACATATTAAATATCTCTTGCTTATTTGTCAAATTTCCACCCAAGATATTAGTATCAGACCAACTTCTCAACTACCTGTGGCAATCCCATAATTCCCAGTGATAATGGGATTGATAGCATCCGCCTTCTTAAACGAGGCGAGGGCTGTGTTCTTGTACTTGTTAGAGACTTCATCACAACCCTCCCATATGGTGGGGGCTTAGGAAGCACTTCCGAGCAGTGGTCAAGTCTTATTTATTCCAAAGGCTGGCTTCTATCCTGCAGAAGCCTCTCTGTGTCTCGTTCTCTCTCTCTCTGCTCCACAGTCGTAAGCCAGGGTGACTCACTTGGCTGGGGGAAGCGGAGAGGGCAAATTATGCGGCCATGGTCTTGCGAAGAGTGAGGGGTGAGACGAGATGATGTAAGCCGCACCCTTGTACTTTTCACGGATTCCCAAAACTGTTTCAGCCATGGTTCCCAAACTGCACCAGGGCACTCTGGGAGTGTCACGGCAAACCCGGAGGAACACCATGGAACGTCTTTACTTTTTAAGGGATACACAGCAGCAGCTGCCGGATGCCACACAAGTACTATTTGGCCATTTGGACCTAATCACTTAATAAGTAGAATGTTTAAGCATTTCTTTTGACCTGGGGTCACTGTGGGGAAAAGTGACTGAAATGTGAAGGGTGCCATGACCTGAGAAAGCGGGGAATCTCCGTATTCTAGAATCACTGACCCCAGGAGGAGGTGTATCTTCACGGTATACCTTCTGGTCAGAATCCTACATATCAGCCAGAATATTTAAGGAAATATACATTCTACATTTAACTTAAATTTCGGGAGAGGAGGGGATGACAAGGAAATTATAACATGAATTATACATGAATCTTTTAGGGCTTTCTTTTCTTTCTTCACCTTCCTACCTAGATCCACCCAGGCCAATTCCCTAGCTCATCCCTTACCCATGGTTCCTTTGATATTTTTTTTAAATAACAACCTCAGTTCTCATTTGGTGCCCCAGCCCTTTCTTTTTTGATGACCTAAAGGATTAAGTCTTACAAGTCTGAGTTAGTAGTGGCTCTAGTGCATTCCTGAAAATCACCTCTAAAACAGATCGTTGAAAGACAAAATCTAGGCCGTGTGCATGCTGTAGAATGTATGTGACACCTCTCAGAAAACCACAGAAGTGTGCCAGTGAAGTTAGCCAAAGGGACCTTCATCGAGCAGTTTAAAATGAGAAGCTGACAGAGGGGACACAGACTCTGTAAAGTTTATTCGGAATATTTCTGTAGGAGCTTTGCCTTTCAGTCCCCCTCGCCCACCCAGCAGTTGGCATAAACAACTATATTTATCAGGGGAATTTTATGTCATCTTTCAGGAATTTTAGGGGCAAAGCACTGTTGCTAACACCTCCTTAGGAAGATTCTTCTCTTTATCCCAGAGTTAAAAATCCTCAAGGGGCTCACCATAGATTCCAGAGGCAGCAAAGCCTTAGCTCAGTCTGGGCCAGGCCAGTGCCCCAGAGTGGAGGCAGCCTGGTCAGGTGGTCAAGCGCTAGCATCTTTTCTTGTGAATCTGTCCTAGGGTGGGGACAGGAGTGGGTTCTGGTTTGTTGTTGTTGTCTTATTCATCACCCAACACCCCTAAGAAATCCATAACCCACTATTGGCTTCACTTCTAATGTTTTTCCTATTCTTGTTTGTTGTTCTTCATGCACAAGTCTCGGTGAGTCACCTGACCACAATCACATATTCTGGCAGCTGGTGGGTCTGCGTGGTACCCTCAATCCTCAGAAGCCATTTCACTCCCCTGACATGATGAATGTGTTTCCAGCAGCCCCTGCAGCACGCACACACACACACACACACACAAGCATGCATGCACACCCACACACTATTTTCCTTGGCACAGGAAGCTACCCTGCTCTCCACCAGGTGTCAGTAGAGTCAGTTTTAACCGCTTGCTTTGGCCAACAGGGCATCTGTTGTCGTTGTTTCTCCTGCTGCATTACACAGTTCCTCAAACCACCCACCTGCTGCCTCCGAAGAAACTAGCTTCCATTTCTTAGAAGCATGCAGAGATGATAGTCCACCTGTAGAGAAAGGTAGCTGCGAGGAAAACATGCTATGAACGGAGCAAGCGGCCAAGTTGATTCTTTTAGAGTTGGCCTCGTAAAACTTTCACTGGCTGGTTTTTTTCTCGACTTCTCTATCACTGTATCATGTGGCTAGAAATCATTCCAAGTTTCACTCAGTGTGACAATAAATTAGAGGTAGCAGATCGTTTTAGATTCTCAGGGGGCTTGTTTGCTTGTTTGAAAGCCCACTCTGACCCCGAGAGCCCCACTCCCCCCATTGCTGACCTAGTAGACAGGAATTTATTCAGGCCGTAGCCCCAGAACCCTGCACACGAGGGTGGAGGATTCTGCCATGTGTTGTCAAGGGCACTTACCCTATTTAATCCATGTGTGCTCTTCATAGTGAACAACCTTATACCTGGTTTGGGAATGCAACTCCTGCTTGTTAACATTCCTTGTGTCGTTCTATTGGTCAGTGGCTGGGGCCGGCCGTGCTCTTTCCATGCCCTGGTGACTGTGCCCAAAAGAGAAAAGAAAAAAGAGAAGGGAAGAGGGTGAGAAAGGAACAATGATTTGGTGGGGACACGGGTTAAGATGAAGAGTAGAAATGAGCCCCGTAATGAGATTGTTGAGCTTGAATTAAAAGGGATGGCTGAGGTGGAAGCAAAGATTAATCACTTTGCCAAGAAAAAAATAATCAGCCACAGCAAATTAAGCTCAAATGCAACCACACATCCGCCTTGTATCATCTCACTCCCTCAAGGCAAAACACTCACAGTGACTGCTGAAAATCTGAAATGCAAATGATAGCTTTGTCATTCAATAGTCGCTTGCTGCCGTCTCTTAAGTGGGGCCCTGGTTTCCCACTGCGCCCCGCAGAGAAGTCTGACCAGGCCTCCTGGTTCTGGGGCTGCCCACGGAGCAGCTGCGGGAGTGTTCACAGGTAGACCCTGCCTATCTCACCGAGCCTGCTCATCGGGCTGCATGACGCTCTGGTCCCCTTTCTCCTGAGAGAGCCAAGGGAAAGCAAACTAAGGAAGGTGACTCTGAGAAGACCACAACGCCTTCTTCAGAAAAGTGCACGTAGACATGTGGAGGGGTGGGGAGGTGCAGTGTTTCATTTTAATTAGTATGTACAGATTGTATAAACAATGACTCACTGGGTCCACACGGAAAGATTTTTAAGGGGCGATTTTTGTGGTCGTCCCTTCAATGCCATAGTTTCTGTTGGGAAAAGGGAAACACAGGGGACGATGGGGCCTGCAGTCAGAGATGCACTGCAGCTTTACAAGATGGGGTTAGGGGTGTCCTCTCTGGCCCTAGTCTATCTAGCTTTTCGACCCTGAACACGCAGACAGGAAAACAGCAATGATCCCACACAGGGCTGCCCCCAGAGGGTTAGCTGCCTGACTCCCCTACACTGTGGCAAGGTGACCTTTCTCAAATACACGCATGCCCTTAAGACCTTCCGTGGCTCCCTATTTCCCACAGGACAAGTCCAACCTTACAGCAAACTTTTCAAGACCCTTCCCCACCTGGCCCCAAACAACATTTGCAGCTTCATTCTTGGCCACTTCCGGCCCCCTCCCCCCTCCAAATCCTATATGCTGTGCCAGGCTGCCGTGCTTTTTGCTCTTATGTGGCTCACGAGCCACACCTTTCATCCCAGAGGACGGCTCAGCCCTGAGTGTTCCTCAGCACCGCCCGCCCCCTTGGCCCATGGCATCTGTGGCTTGTATTTTTAACTGCTCCTTGCCAATAGGTTCTGCCTTTTCAGGCAGCTTGTAAAATGGATTGTAAATCCCTTGCGGCCTGAGAGCCTGTGGTCTTAACCTATTTGCATCCCTGGTGTTTATTCCAGTATTAAATGTTCCTATCACATTCATCACTGTCTTAGTATTTCTACCTCCTACATGTCGCTTGAATCCCAGCACCTCCACTGCCACCGCGGGAGTTCTAGCCACCCTCACCTCTCCCCCAGACCTGCTGCGGCCCCCAGACTGGCCTGCTTTCACTCAGCAGCCACTGCGAAGCTTTAAAAACTTAAATTGGATCACATTGCTCCCTTGCTTGAAAGCCACATGACTTAAAGGAGTCTCTCAGTCTTTGTAGACAAGGCTCATTCTGGCAGAGTGGCTCACGTGCTTCAGGAGCGAAGGGGTGAGAATGAAGCATTAAATCATGGCTTGGGGAGAGGCCTGCTGAGAAGAAAACCTTCGGGTCCAGAGTCGCCTCTGCCGAGAAGCCTTCCCAGATAGCCCCAGGAAGAAATGACCTCTCCCTCCTTTGTGCCCCAGTCTGCTCTGATGAGACAAGACACATAAGGGGGAACCTATATACCTTTTGGCATTTTTTATTGTGATTCTCTCCCTCTGGTAGACTGGAAGCCCCTGGTGGACGGGCTGGCGTGCTGTCTTTGGACAAAGCCAAGGGCAGTGGCTGAACAGATAGGTCTTCAATCAAGGCCTCACAGCTAAAGGCCTCACAAGACCAACTAAATGAATGACTCATGTGAACGGGGTATTCTCCACTTCAGGAGCACTTGCGTAGGAGACGAAACTGAGTGTCATTCCCCTCCTCAATGTCATGGGTGCTGAAATGCTGAAGCTGTTAAAGGGCTATCAACTTTGAAGGGCCCGGTACCCAGACCCTCACTGGATCTAGCTGAAGATTTCCCCACCTGTTCTACGGAACCGCCTACAGACCCATGGCTCGCCCTTCCTGGGCAGAGAGTTCATTGCCAATCTCTCATTAGCGTAGGCCTTCTAAAACATCCCCAACCCTTACTCCTCACGCTCCTACTCAGTGAAGCTGTGTTTGTTGCCCTTCCTGGCAAATGCAAGAGCTCTGCCTTCTGAAAGACTAAGTTCTTTGGATTTTGTTCTCTCCTTCGACCCCATGAGCACCAGGTGAGCCCCAGGCCTCAGCCATGGCTCTGGAAAGGACCCTCTCTGCTTCCACTGCTCAGCCCAGAGCGCTCTGTGAACATCACGCCCGGTATTGCAGGACCAGCAGGACAGGGGGCCCTGGACACCCGCCTGCTCTGGGGGACTGTTAGAAGCTTTCTCGGAATTACATTTTAAAACTCTAGAGCTCATTGAAGAAAAATAGCACTAAATACTACTAAAATACTAAAGTACTATAGTAGTAGCAATAAACTATTAATTGTATACTAAAGTTAATAATAGTAGAGTGAAAGTAATACTAGTATACAATTAATGGTGTAGAAATGGTAAGAATACAGTAATGCTGAAGTACTAGAGTAGTAAATAGTACAACCCAGTACTACAAGGGAAGGAAAACAGCAGTATATAGGCAAATCAAAACTAAATTGTGTGGTGATAATTTTTTTTAGAGCCTCAATAAGATTTTTTTCCTATCCCTGGGTTCTTTCTGCCTCACACTGAATTTCTTTCTATAGCTCCTATGCCTCTTTCATCGAGATTTTGTAAACAAAGTCACTTTCAATTCATGGTATAGCAAGAACGTAACTAGAATTTTGTCACTCTACCTTTGTAGTGCCACAAAGACACAAAACTGTCCTGACGCATTTGTATTCATGGCGTATTTTAATGACGGTGTTTCAGTCAGGATTTGTTTGGTTGCATGTGGCAGAAACCTGAGTGGAGCCGGTGGAGGTGCAAATGGAGGCCGTTTTGCTCAGGGGGGAGTTGAGGAGCCAAACCCTCGGAGGAGCGAGAGGGACGCAGCCGGGCCTGAGGGAGAACTGAAAGCCAGGTTCCCTGTGAATGTCGGACCCACCCCCTTCCTTGCCTTCACACAGGCGTGGTCCATGTGGCTGAGAGAGAGGTGTGGGACGAAACAACTTTTCCTCTCCCTCCCCTCTTCTCTCCTTTTCCTCTCTCCAAACATCCACTTGGGCCAAAGGTGGAGCACTGTGAGCCTTGGGCTGGCCCAGCTTGAGCCAAGTTCTCTTCCTCTCCAGAACATTCGGGAGCAGTGTCACAGCAAAACGTGGCCATGGCCACGGCCGTGGGGTGGGAGGGGGAGGGGAGAGGCAGCTGAGGGCAAGAGTCTGGGCACTCAATGATGCAAGTACGATCGGAGCTCTCACCTCCGGGCATGGCAGAGCCTCTCACTCAAACCCAGCTGACCAGGTGACTGAGGACAGAGCAGGGAGCTCGTGGCTGGTGACCCTGGAAACATAAGTCAGCAGCAGGAATGCATTTTCCTAGTAGTTAGTGCTCATCTCTGCTACCAGATGCCAGTTCAGGTTGCTTACACCATCCCATGTCGACGCTCATTGGTTTTACTTTGTTCACTTATCCCACGTGTGTTTGTCGAGGGCCTATTATGTATCACACATTCTACATAATGTAGGAGACACCAAAATAGCCAAGACAGTCCCTGCCACAGAGACTGCAGTCTAGTGAAAGGCGGCCATGTAAACATGTAATGACCATGTGTGTGACGAGAACTGGGACCCAGGTACGAACTCAGTGCTGCGGTATGAAATGTGGAGATAGAATGAACAGCCATGTATAAATCCAAATTGTAAACATCATGCATACACTTCCTCTCCCACATACGTCCTCTTCTCCAACCCGTGACGTCATTGTCTCCTCCTCATCCCATGGTTCCGTGTGCGGAGTGCATTTTAATTTTCCCAGCACTTTTACACACATTGTCTGTAAACCTCAGAAACGTCAGCCTTGTGAAGTCAGTAGAGTATTATTTTCCCCCTTTTGCACATGAAGAATTGGAGATTTCAGGCCTTTGAAATGACTTGTCATGATCCCACAGCTAGTAGGTGACGGCATCTAACTTCAAATCCGTGCCCCGGGGCTTCAGTACTATTCCTAAGCATCCATGCCGCCATTATCTACCACTGAATGCAGAAGCCCCTTCCAGAAAGAGAAATCTAATTCCGATCTACCCCCAGCTATATCCCAGAGGACTGTGACCCGTGTTCATCGGCCATCTGGTTCGTCCACCTGTGCACGTTCTTCAACATGTTTCCCTCCCTCGGGTGGGACACCTCTGGTCACTGACGCCCACTGTGCGTCCACCCCCAATCTGAGGCCAAGTCTGCCGGTTGCTCTCAGATCTCAGCAATGTAGTGGGGAGGGGAAGGAGTTTGGCACTAGTGGGACAGAAAGTCACAAGTGGGACAATGAGAATGCAGATTTCCATTGTCCAGAGCAATATGTCTAAGACTGAAGCACACAGCAGTCACCTGGGCACCCTTTCCAAATGCAGGGCTGATGGAGTAGGTTTGAGATGGGACCCAAATTTTCTAACACGCTCCCAGGCGAGGCAAGGATCCAGATTGAAGATGCAAATACAGACATCACAGTGACGCCTGGGGAAAACGCCAAGTCAGTGGCTGGTAGCTTTCTTTAAAACTTGCAAATAGACATGTGACCTTGAATAAAACATTATTTTAAAAAATCTGTTTCTAGAAGGAACCCTGAGATCTCGTAGACTTACACCCATCCCATAGCCCTTGAGCTTCAACTTCCGCAGTCCTGACTTAGGAGTCTCAAATTGCCGATTAATGCATGTGGTATTGTTCGGCGGAAAATGCAGGTCATAACCTGTGGTGTTTCTTTCTTGTTTTTTCTCTGTAGGAGATGTCAGTGACAGAAGGGCTCCAGAATGACTGCTAACCTATGACTCCCAACAGTATGACAGGTACCTGTACTTTTTACATTTTCTATGTGTGTGTCTCCATTTTGGTTCACTAAAAGAGAAATGCAAGGTGTCTAGAAGGCCAACCTGAGAGTCTTCGCAACAGTAATTTCCAAACCAACACGTGTTATTCATTGCAAACGCGTCCTGGGAATACATCCCTCCAAATAAGCTTTCGGATTCGGAAACCGGGAGATGTGTCTCCACCGCTGATGTGAGGGGGAGGACGCGATAATTCACTGTCAAAGGCTAGGTTTTAGCCTCTGTAGGACCACCCTTACACACTAAACCCATTCACTCTTCGTATTCGTTCAGACCAAGATAATAAATGGTTCTTCTACAGGCTTATGGACCAGCATCCAGGCATCTTTCCCAAAGTGGGCTGTCTGGTCCATTCAGCACTTTTGTCAGAATGGAGTATGATTCAATCACATAAGGTAAAGTGAGTTAGAAACTTTTAGCAAGGGCCAAGGAGCAAAAGAATGACCCCCCAAGGAGTGTAAGGTTGCAGGAGCTTGACCTCTCCGTGCAGCACACAGAGCAGGAGCTACAGACTGAAAGCCCAGGGCTGGCCTGATGCACCCGTGCCTGAAGTACACCGGGTATACAACAAACTCTCCTCTCTGCAAAGAAGCCCTTCCAACTCTAAGCCATCACCAACAAGCAGAGATGCAGCCCAGTGTAGCCAGAGATTTTGAACTTCTGAAACAAATATGGGCCTTAAAGAAAACACTCCCAATTATAAATGTAAGCAATAAATTTGTAAACATGTCAGACACTCGTGGGCCAGTCAAGACGTCTGCTGCCTAGAATCAACCCGCGGACTGTCCAACGACAGTCTCTCCATCCACCTTCCAGCCCAGAGACAAGCCCGTGATGGTCCTTTTAGTTACCATGGTGGGAGGGCAGGTACCCATAGACTTGGCATGTCGTGGTGCACCCTCACTTTTGATAATCCATTTATGTCACCTCCCTACCGAGTGACAAGTAAATGTATGGAGCAGTTCCTCCCAGAATTCGTTCCCCTGTTGAATTGAAACATTGGAGCAACTGAAAGTTGCCTCTCTGCCTTCCCAAAGTTTACAAGCCTTCTGTAATGGCCATAACATGACATCTCCTGGCATCACTGCCCTGCCTCTCTCCCCATTCACACTTGAGTTCCCGGAGCCTGGGGGAGCCAGATCATGCTTCACGCCCTTCGGAAGAGAGGGTCTCAGAATCACCTTCTCGTCTTAATTCTCATTAACAGCCACCAAGAGGACCCACTCCCGTTTCTATTCCACTGCCAACCTGGCCAATATTCTCCCCCACTTCCATTTCACACTTTTCTATGTCATAAACCTGTTCAATCCACGGAAAATTGCTACAGAGCGAGCTTAGCCAAGCCTCCACGTTAATGCTGCTCTGAGCGGGACTCTCAACCAGCACTGATGGCAAAGGCTTTGCAGCCCCAGATGTGTGTGAGCGCACGGATGCCAGACAGCAGTGCAGAAAACCAAGGGCAAGTGGCCCCTCTGACAAGGGACAGTGTGGGGTCAAGTGCTGCACAACAGTAGCTCATGATAAATTACCTCCCTGATTAAGCCTCCAAAGTTACAGCCTCAAAAAACGTACCCTCCTGAGACATAGGAACATGCCAAACGGCATAAACATGGGTGATCCAACGGATTTTTCTTGCTCTGAGGTTGGTTCTAGAGATACTACTGAATAGCCGTCCCCAGTTCTTATGGAGCAGGGGCTAGGTAATAAATATCTCTGGCTTCACATGCTACTCAATTCTGCCATTGTAGCACAACAAGCCGTGGACTCTGTATAAATAAGCAAATGGGTTGGCTGAGTTTCAATAAATCTTTATTTACAATACAGGGAGCAAGCCAGCTTTGGCCCAAGAACTATTACTTGTGGACCCCTGTTCTAGAGTCCAAGATGGTCCAGACCCTCTTGCTATTGAGCAGAAACCCCCTACAACCAAGTCAGCTGATGTCCAGGACTGGGCTAGACTCTGGGCCCACTCCAGAACAATCCTGGACCAGGCCAGCTTTCAGCCAATCGTGTGAAAGCTGGGTGCTTTCCTTGCAGGCCGGGCTGGAACCTCAGCTGCCTGGCAGGGAAGGAGGGAGCTTTTGCTTCCCAGCAGTTGCTTCATAGAGTAGAAACTCACAGTAGTTCTATTTTCAAAAGGAATCTACGCCATACACATAATGTGCTCGGTATATGTTAATGGACTCAGCTGAGAAAATCGTCACTTTAGATTCTTTGTGGATGAAGTAAAAGTGCCCTTTTTCCCTTTCTCTTTTGCTGCGGTCTCAAACTACATGTTTATTTTAAGAAACCTAAAGGGAGGCCGTAATAAAGTTGTAAGACATCAGAACTCAGCGCTTGTTTTAGGAGCATAATTTAAAGGGTAAATATGCATAGTTTCTCCTTTGAAACACATATTAGGTAATATTATTGTTATGCAATATAGAAAATCAGTTAACATTTGTGAAAAAAAAAACATTGTTTTAAATGAACAGGGAAAAAGAACACGATCTATTTTCCTGAGACCAAGCAAAGCAGCATTCTCACATAAAGAGCCACCTCAGACATAATGCTTATTAAAGTTATATGTTTTATATTAACTCGAGTGGAAAATTGTTTATTTTCTGGGGCTATTTAATTTCAGCTATGATGGAGTTGGATCGTGCCAAAATTTTCTCATTGATGTATGTCACCTAATTTGAAATTAGGACTGTATGAAATAACTCACTGAAAAATGCTGATTTATAAAAAAGAATGTAAGAAACCACCTGAATATATTTTATTCATCCAGAATTAAATGCTGCTTCCTAGATGATCTGAGGGGAAGTCTACTAACATTTATGGCATTATAACGATGAGCTCTACTTTGCATAAAACCATGATTCACAGCACAAAGGAGTTTGCTCTAAACTATGAATACCTAAAATGTTAAATAGTGAAGTTAGAGGCCTTTTTGGCCTTGGTTGAAAAGGAAGCTGAGAACTCAGACCCCTCTAAATGTGCCCGCAAGGCCACACACAAGGACCTGCTATATTGGCACTGAGCCGGGCTTCATGAAATTATTTTATGATATAAACTTAGTCTTGTTACGAACTTGTCCTTTGTTTTTGTTTTTTCCCAAGGCATCACTGTTGAGTGCATCCCAGGTAGCAGGGGAGGGGTGTCTGCAAGGATGCGACCGGAACTTTCTCTGTTGTTGCCCAGGTGTGCTCATGTGCTCCCGGTCATCCTCTCAGTGTCTGTTCGCTTGTTTGCTTGTTCAGGTGGGGTTTTTGTTAAACAATGTGAAGAATTACATAGGCTTTTTTTAACTTAATATTTCCCATTATTCTCAAGGTTAACTATTTTTCATGGGACTAAGCAAGTTACCTAATCTGTCTAGTTCTTGAATTCCTGTCACTTAAATTAGGAAAGTGAGGATAATTAATCTCTGGTTTTTCTTTCACTTTTAAGACTAGATTACCTATGCTTTACATTTGAAGATGTATAAGTCACACTTTCATAAAGTAAGACATGAGCACACCCATGTCTGGGTGTAAAGGAAAGGGGCCCTGGAGCAATTCGGCGTTGTTTTGAGACTATCCTACTGGGCAAATTTTTCAGTCAAACAAAACATCTAATTTGGGAAAGCTCAGTACTTTATTGTAAAGCCCATGCTGTTTTTCAAAGGTGGCTTTACAAGTGTTCCTTGGGCATTTCAACCGCTCCTTAATGACCATGTCATTCCTTCAGAAAGAGAATCACAAGCCCTGTCCAGGTAGCTCCATTGGTTAGATTGTCATCACAATGCGACAAGGTTGTGGGTTCAATCCCCGATCAGGGCACATACAAGAATCAACCAATGAATATATCAATAAGTAGAACAACAAATTGATGTTTCTCTTTCTCTCCGTCTGTCTTTCCCTTTATCTCTCTCTTTCTCGCCCCACCAATTCCTTTCTCTCTCTAATGTCAATAGGGAAGGGAGGGAAGGGAGGGAGGGAGGGAGGGAATCACTGTTGTACTTATATACTACAACCTAAGTAGAATGCCTTTTCATGGGATCAGAAAGTTGCTGACAGCAAAATAACAGCACACCCAAGTATTACTAATGTCAAGAGTGTACATTTTATTAACATTTCCCATTGTCAGTAAATACTAAAATAGGATTTTGTTCATGGCTACTTAGTCATCCATCATACAGCAATACTGTCCCTAATTGCTACGCCTTTATGTTATTCGAGTAATCTTCTAATGAACTGCATTGTGCATAATGTTGCTCCTCTGATATTTCCTCAGGACCAAATCCTACTAAGTAAAAGGAAATGCTAGGGCAGAGGCACTGAACGTCTTTAAAACCTTTTCTGTTGCAAGATTATTGGACCAGTTGAGAGACACCCATCAGCAGTGTCCATTTCATCACATACTCTCCAACTTTGGATTGGGGGGGTAGTTTTTTTTTTTTTTTTAACCCTCGACCAAGGACATTTTGTCCATGGCTTTTTAGAGGGAGAGGAAGGGAGAGAAAGAAAATAATCTCTAATGAGCATGTGATGCTATTTTGCTTGCAGTGAGCCAAGAGTTATTTTCCTATCCCACCACCACCTGCCACACCCCCAGCTGGAAAGTCCCAGGCTCATGTTTTATCCAACTTGGCTTTTGTTTCCAGTCTTGGCCATGAGGACATACTCTTGCTGTGAAATTTGGCTGTGCTGTAGAAGGGATACGAGTGTGGAAGTCCAGCTCCCAACATGGTAGAGTGCAGATGCATTCCCGCCCCAATGCTGACGCTGAGCTGAGAGTCCCTTTCTCCAGCCCTCACATTTTACACATCAGATGCCAAAGGCCAGGGAGAAGCCAGTTGCCCAAGGTCACCACAGTGAACAGTTGAGTGTTTGGACCATCAGCTCCCCCTGCAGCTGCCACTAAAAAGAACTTTTTAAAAACCACTGGTTTCCCACCATACAATTTCATTCTGCTCAAACTGTGGTTCCCCATTTTCTGCCAGGACCCCCTTGGTAGTCTCACCACCACTACCTCCCTTGAATCCTTTGATTTCAAACATTTTACTTGCCAAACTGCAATTACTAAGTAAGAAAATTCATTGCCTATGTGTAGTGACCAAAAGCATATATAATCTAATATTTTTGATGAGCAGGATGAAACGACTGATGTTCCCACACTACACAGACATATAGAAAAATTGCTATATATTTTTAAAAATCAGAAGGCATACAATTTTTCATGAAAGTGTGGCAAAGGCTGCTTCATATCATTGTATAATTTCCCTTGGGCCTTTTCAAACTTTATAAATTGCTTGTAGATTTTCTCAGTACTATTTTTATGGACCTCAAGTTAAGGGCTATTTGCATGAGAAAATTCTGAATATTCTGTGCTCTAATTTTCTCATCTCTAAGTAGGAGTTATACTTCTATAATATTTAGCTAACTAGAACTGTAAATGAAGCCATCAAAATTCCAATTACTGCTGGCACTACCTTTAATCAAAAAGTCTTTCAGTATTATTATAAAATCGTTCTTCAAAGATTATATCTATGTAAATGAATATAAAAGAGCCTATCATAGTAATGCATAATGAAAATATTCATGAGAATTTCAATCATTTGATACTGCACACCAAATTAGATCAAGAAATCATTGGCATAAATCAGAACATTAGTAAATTCTTTGAGTTTTTTCAACAGAAAATCATAATTAAATTTAACATGAGAGCATCTAAGATAATGGATTCTAGGCATATACACACAACTAAGAAACAGTCTTAACCTTTGAGGAGCTCACAGTCAAGAGATATCACAGTTTCTGAACATATCAGCACGTGTTTTTTAACATCTAAGAAGACTCACAGAGGTTTGGAATTAGAAGAAACCTTAGAGACCATCTGACCCAACACCCTGAAGTTGCATGTGGAAAAACTAAGCCCACAAACTTAGACTAACGAACATGCTTGTGACCAAGCAGCAATGCACCACACAGGTATTTTTCCTTCTTATTGAAAATATGGGGGTGACTTTGGTTAATAAAATTATATAGGTTTCAGATGTACAGTTCTATAACACACCATCTGTACACACAGATATTTTGGCTGTTCTCGGTGATTCTTCACACTTCTCACTTTTTAAGCTTCCATTGACTTTGATTGCATTTGCAAAGGATTTAACGATAGAAAAGATAAGAATGCTATTTGGCATCATGAAGCGCCTATTAGTAAAATAATGCTCTCTTCTGCAACAAAGTGTACCCCAAAACACCACTGACTTCATACAAAGGAATTTTATATCTGACTCTTGTTGAGTCTGGTGTCACGTGTTCTTGGTTGGTGGGTGATGTTCCCTGCGATCATCTGGGGACCCACGCCCCTTTCTTCTCACATCCTCATTCAAAATTCTAGGACTTCAGAATTTTGATTATTCAACAGGAGAAGGAAGCAAAGCAGATAAAAGACTATGTGAAGTTGTTTTATGGGCCAAGCCTAAAAGTGGTGCCAAATGCTTTTATTCATACCATTGGCTAGAACTCAGTCACATGGTCATGTCTCACTGCAAGGGAGGCTGGGAAATGTAGTCTAGCTGTGTGCCCAGGAAGTAGGAAACACACAGGTGTTGATGATGAATCTGTGTCACAAGTGGCTGTGTAAATGTAGGGTAATATTATGGAAGTAAGTGAGATCAGGAAGGACTTGGTCTTTATATTGGAGTCATCTTTTTATTTTTTAAAAAAATATGTCTGTTACAGTCCTCCAAACCTTCTTTGGGTAGCATCAGTATCTCTAGACACAGCTAGGATTACCGATTTTACCTACGTCCCTAGTTGCTTCTAGAGGAGATGTATTATAGTTAAACAGACATAGACTTTGGAGTCGTGTGTCCTTGGATTCAAATCCCCACATATCAATCTTGTAAATTTGAGCACGTTGCTTAAGGTCTCAGAATCTCCATTTCCATCTTGTAAAATGGGGACAGAAAGCATCTTAGGGCTGTGGTGAGACTCTAATTAAATCAGTCGGTAAACATGTATTGAGAGCCTCCTATGTGACAAGTCCTGGGGTACAACCTAGGGAAACAGCGGAGTTAAGAAAAAGGCACAGAGTCCAGATGAATAAATATGTCACAGTCATTGTTAGCAGCAGGCACTCAATAAACGTGTGTGTTCCTGCTTCCTTCCCCTTACACCTTCCAGTGCACGATCTGCAAATTCGATGTGCTTTCTTCTGGGAGCAGGGATGCCCTGTGCATCCCTAAGCTAGGAGCAGGGATGCCCTAAGCTATGAAGATAGGTTTATCCCTAGAACCCCTCCAAATAGAATAATTTAGTGAATAATGACACATCCGAGAGGTTGAGGAGTCAAGTGGAAAATGTCTCGAATGTTCCCGTTGCTGTGGATCGAATTGACAGGGTGAGAATTCTATGAAGCATGTTTAATGTGCAAGGGCTTAAAACATAATGATTTGAGCTACAAATAAACACTGGGTCAGTTCCAACAAAAGTAAACAGAGAAACATCAAAGCTGAGAGCCCTCTTCAAGGCTGGTGGCCTTTGCATTGCGGATCAGAGGAAGGCCTTCAGCAGTGGACATGGGTCCCTGAGGACCAGGGGGCAATGCGCTGCAGTGGCCTCTGCGGCTTGCTGACAGGTCAGGAAGAGCATGCAGACCCCCCATGAGAAACAAGAAGACAGTATCTGCATCCTCCCCACCCTCCACATGGCTGAGACCTTGGTCTTCCGGCTTCTTGAGAGACCCCGGCCAGGGAATCCTCACCTCTCCCTGGCCCTCCTTGACTCCTTGGCTCTTGGCTCTTGTTTTATTGCTTCCTATGATTTCCAAATAGGACAGAGGAGCTTTGTATTTGTTTTGTTTGAAAGCCTGCCTATATTTTTAGAACTCTTGTTTCATCCTTTCTATGAAACTCTGTTTTCTTTCTCTTTACTTGCTTTTATCTTTTTCTTTTAAGTGCAGAATAGGATGGTGGTGGGAGCAGGAAAATAATGAGGACGGTATCAGGAAAGTGTATGCCATCTTCACTCCAATTATCTCTGCACCAACTATCTGTAATGCCCCAAACCATATCTTCACATTGCTGACGCCTTAAAATACAACGGAAGGGCCGAGGGCACAGGCCTGTGATTAGATCCACTGGGGGTCCAGGGTGGTTCCACCTCTTCAGCTGTGACCTTGGGTAGTTGCTTTTCCTTTCTTAATATTAAGTGCTTTTCATCTGCGAAATGGAGCTGATCTTTACTTCGTTGGATATTAGTGTAAGGGTGAAAAGAAATAATGGAATGTGCTTAGCACCATGGCTGAAATGTTGCAAGCCTCCAGCAATAAATGATAGATGCGGTCATCAACCACCCCCATCTTCTCAGTATCTCCAGGCCAAATGCACCTCCCCTGCCAGGAAAGCTTAAGGAGACAAAAGCAGCTGTCCTGTTATCTTGTTTCAAAAACAGAGGATGGATCGGATGCATTCTATAACCAAGAGCCATCCAGCTTTCCTGAATAACCCGTTACATAATTGAAGAAATAGTCATAAGTGTGACTCAGAAATGGGTCTCCAGTGCCACATTACGGGTCTAATTCTTGAGAACTGTCCATTCATTTTGAATATCCCTTTGGGATGTTTGTGAAAATCCATTACTAAGGCTCCTAGAATCCGTTTGCTGCTGGCCCACCTCCACAGTACATCTAATTATATCATTCCTGCCTTTACAGACAAGTCTTCCTACAAGAAAACTCAGGATGTATTGGCCAGGCCTGTGATTGGCTTCGTCTCTGTTTTCAGGCAGGGGCAGCTGTAGCCAGAGTACATTCCTCTCCTTTCAAACTACACAATTCGGAGTATGTGTCATTGGGACCTGCTTCAGGTTCCAAGTTTCCAAGATTAAGAATATGTTGTGCTTTCTGACCCTGTCAGGCCCCAGCCCATCACAAGAACTTTCCATGTGTCATAAATTGGTTGAAGAAAGGCCTTTCATCTCCAGATGCACTGACCCAGAGGACACGAATTAGATTGGCCAGAGTATGGGGCTCCGGGACCGGGCTCAGTGTGGCCCCATCTGATGACACTTTCACCGA
Source organism: Carollia perspicillata (assembly GCA_004027735.1). NCBI lineage: Eukaryota > Metazoa > Chordata > Mammalia > Chiroptera > Phyllostomidae > Carollia > Carollia perspicillata. The sequence continues at coordinate 28,758 of PVKM010008636.1, forward strand.
ACACACTTCCTACATAGTCTTCTCCATTCACTCTCCCTTCCCTTCTCTCTCTCTCCATCTAAGGGTCTAGTCTACCTGACACCCTTATAGATTTCACTACTGTCCTCCACTCCCTTTTTCATGTCATACCATATTGCCAGAATTGCCCATGAGCCATAGAATACCATCGTTTGCCATTCCCTAGGGCTGATTTAGAAAGTCTGCCAACTATCTTGGCATAAGGAATCATCCGAATGCTTCAGCCCAATACTATTTTATCCTAAGTAATCAGCAGCTGTCTTAATCTTGATGACAGACTATAGGTATGAAAGGCAGGAGCTGCCAGTTCTGGAAACAAGGAGCTTGCTAGGTGAAGCCTACCTGACCTCGCTGCTTCACGCTAAACTGTCTCAGCCCTCCCCGTGTTGGGGGAGAAGCTGCCGACGGAGCTTTGTGTTGGATGTCAACACATACATAGGGTTCAAGGCTTGGCTTTGCTTATAACTATCCATATGGCCTTGATCAAATGAGGCCACCTTCTAGGACCTCAATTTCCTTTTTTATGAATTAGGTGTTTGGACTCACGTGAGCCCCAGGGTTTCTGTAGCCCCAACTCTTCTCTGAATTTTACGACTCAGAGCCCATTGAACGAGGACCAATTGAGCTAGTTAGTTTGCCTCTGAAAACTCAGGATGGACTATTGCTGCACCTCAAGCTACCACACATGCCCCTCGCTGAGGGTCAGGAGAACAAAGGCAGAGTGGGAACAAGGTGAAATGATTCATGAAGTCAACCCAGTGCAGTTTTGCCAAGTTAGGGTCCCTTTGGTTTGGTTTCATAGGCTGGCGTAAAGATCAAAACCTTACGTTTCCATGTCTTAAAATGAGCAGAAATGACTCGAAAGCTCGTCCCCACTGCTGAGTATTTCGTTCATGCTGTCTCTGGATGACTTACTTTAAATAAAAGCCTACTCAGTATGCCATCCAAACATAGGCCCACAGTGGCTCACAGAGAGAAGACAGCCTGGGACTTAGGGTAACAGGGACGTTTCAAACACCTAACAAACGGGTCCTATAATAACAAAACCTACAAATCAATATTGGTAATAAAGAGTAAGTAAATAAGGCTTGTTTGTGGCACAGGAAGTTTCTTTCCTTGCTGGAAAGCTATCGTGATCAATGCCAATTACAAACGATTGATTGTAATAAAAAATATTAATGATTATATTCCAGTGAAACCACATCACAGATTTGCTAACACGTATTATGACTTCAAAAAGCGAGCAATGCTTTGTGAATTTCACCAGCTTTCCATCTACAAAGAAATAAGTGTCCACGTTGTTATAGCACCCTTGCTAAAATTTCACAGCTTGCAGCTGAGTTTAAATTAGTGCGTCACTTAAAATACAGGTGTTCCTGCTGGTGCTGAATCTATTAGTCATTCCTGCCTCGGGGTGTATTAATTCAATCAGACTATTTCCTGGAATCAGTCCCACTGATATGGGGGGGAGGAAACGATGGCAACTATAAAAGAGGAACTCCAGTCCCTGGAGGTCAGAGTAAGAGTACTTTGAATCAGAGGCTCGGAGAAACTCACTCATCTCACAATTTTGCCTAAGGCAAGGTTTCTCCATTCAGCATTATTGACATCTGGGGGTGGGCCATTCTTTGTTGTGGGCGGGGCTGTCCTGTGCACGGGGAAGATGTTCCGCCACATCCCTAGCCTCCACCCACTAGATGTCAGTAGGGCACACACACCCCCAAATTACAACTGCCAAAAATGTCTCCAGACATGGCCAACTGTCCCCAAGAAGGCAAAAATCCAGGTTGAGGACTGCCAACCTAGGGGCAGCCCTGCAGACATTTGTGATAACTGTAGTCTCTCTATCTCCTTTAGAATCACCACGTGGATCCACCCAATAACCCTCATGAAAGGTAACATGTAGGAGTGGAATTTTTCTTGCAGAAGCTTCCTTCTCACTTTGACAGTGTCCTTCCCCCTCCTCCCCTTTCTCTCATATCTCCGGGTAAATGTAACCCTAGAATTGAGACCGTTGTAAACCAGGCCGTCCCAGGAAGCACACTGCCCATTCTGCTTGGGGCAGCAAGTTTGGATCATCTTGTGACGCCTTTCACTTAACTCGCCACATTGTTCTAAATAAACAGCCGAGAGAACACACAGACATCATGCTTTTGGTTGAAGAGCACTTCGGTACCACCATTTGGTAGCTCAGTTCTCTCTGCAGAAGTTGCCATCGGTAGACACATGCCAGACAAACGGAATTAACAGCTAACAGCACGGTAGTTTTTCTTTTGTGGTTTCTCTTTGGTCAGAAAATATCTCAGGCCAGACTTAAGCTGCAACTTTTTTTTCCCCCACAAATCATGCCTTTCAAGTCCCTGAGCATGTGTTCTCGGGTGTTGTTGTTTCATAGTCGAAATCAGACAAATCATTTGGACATAATGTCCTTCTTACTTTTCTAAATAAATATGCCCTTCGACCCCATTCTTTTTGAGGAGAGATTTTGCTTCCTGAAACCTAGTTTCCTAAGGAAGTAGATGGAACTCTTTCCAAGCAGTATTTGTGCTAAGAGATGGTCCATCGAAATTCCATAGGATTTCCCGTGTGCCATCGGGCCAGCTGGGCCCATGTTGAGGAAGACTCAACAGTGCAGAGCAATGCCCCTTAACTAGCTTCAGGACTTGTGGACAAATTGTTTACTTCTCTGGGCTGCAGCTGTCTTATCTGTAGAATGTAGCATAGTAGTTAGGAGAACAGCTTTCCACTCACTCTCTGTAACTTTGGGCAACATCTTCAGCTCTCCAGCCAAAGATTCCTACACGTGAAATGGGCTGGTAACAACACCTCCTTCGCAGCCATTGTTATAATGGGTACATAAAACCCAGATGCACCATGCCTGGCACACAGTAGGCCTTCCACAAAGGTTAGCTCTCACCATCATAAACGCAAAATGAAATTATACTTTTGTGAATTCCAAATTATTTAGTGGCCTTTTAAACTTTCAGATGGGCAGCTAGAAAACAAGTTAACTCTTTCTTAGCTTGGTTGTTTTAATCATTTGCTTCTTTTTGCCTTTTTTTCTAAGTGTTTTAGCCACCTGGAGGCAGAGCCTGTACCATCATAAGGTTTAACTTTTCGAAAAATCATCACTAGCAGCCAGTGTGGGAAACAGAATCACTCCATGCACAGCTGTCTCTTGTTCAATAAATTTACTGGAAGAAAAGACATTTTAATTAGAAAAACAGCCCTTAGTGTTTGAGGTATAGAGTAAAAATGTCAGAATTTGAAAGGGTGTTGAGACCGAGCAATAAATCCTTGTTGTATACGAAAAACCATATGTTTTCAATTAAAAGACCATAGGACAAGGAACCAGAAGACCCATCTCGGCTCTTCTGGCTGGGTTACTTTGAGTAAGAAAGGGACCTCTCTGTGCTTCAGTTTCTGTATTTCAAACCTTCACTATGTATGTTAGTCCCCAGAATTTACTTCTTTTTCCTGTGATGATCATTTGGAGTTGACTTCCGATAGACGGGTAAGGATGACTTGGTTGGCTAGACCTCCTTGAGTTCAGGTCCTGACTTGATCATTTATTTAGTCACTGTGTGACCTTGGGCAAGTTGTTCAACCTCTCTGTGCCCCAGTTTCCTCATCCTAAAAAGGGAGGATACTGACCTGGCTAGTATAGCTCAGTGGATTGAGCACGGTCTGTGAACCAAAGGGTTGCCAGTTCAATTCCCAGTCAGGGCACGTGCCTGGGTTGTGGGCCAGGTCCCCAGTTGGGGGCGCATGAAAAATAACCACACATTGATGTTTCTCTCCCTCTCTTTCTCTCTCCCTTTCCCTCTCTCTAAAAACTAAATAAATAAAATCTTTTTAAAAATAAAATAAATAATTAAAAAGTGAGGATACTATTTCTACCTTATATAGTTATTGTGAAGATTACATTTTAAGTGTTCAGAATGGGTGCCTGTCATATAGGAAGCATACATTAAATGTTAGCTATTTCTTTTATTATTTTGCCAGCTGTCTCTAGAGAGGGAAACCTTAAACAGATGAAATTATAATCAGAATTCTTGGTGTTTGGGGTTTTTCCATTCCATGAACCCATTTTACCAACTAACCATCTAGGGAATAAAGACATCGAATGCCCATCCCTTTCACTTCCCTAACCTGCAATCCACCCAACCCTCCTTTCCCTCTGATTCCTGAACAGGAAAAGTCTCCGTGTAGTAAATATTTTAAATGGGGCAGCCACACATTTAACAAATTCTACCTACTTTATGTGGAGACCGTGTCCCCAGGACAGCGTCTCAAACATCGGAGTGCCTGCGAATCACACAAGGGCCTTATTAAAATGCAGATTCTGAGTCACCGATTCCAGAATCCCACATTTCTAACAAGCTCCCAGGTGACACAGGTGCCACGGGTCCTCGACTGCACTTAGAAAGTCGCGAGTCATTTGGGGGTGAAGGGCGCACGGGGGCACACCTGATCCTCATCAGGGCAAGCAGGCTGCAGAGGAGCAGACCTGCGGGGAGTCACTGCCAGATGCCTCCCACCCCAGCCTCACCAGCTCTATTTTAATTTAAAAGGTTAAGAAAAAACCCAAAAGGTATGAAAAAGACAGCAGAAACCTCACCTACTTCTCTCGATTCTCCCAAACTGTGAAAACATCACAGAACAGACGGCCCCAAAAGGTTGACCCTTCTGCAGTGCTAAATTGTCTTTCCCGGCCGGCACTGCAGGTGGGAGACACTTGCGTTCTCCCCGCCAGTTCTGCTGCTGGGCCAGGACCTCTGAGGGGCCAGTGCTAAGCCAGACCCTCCTAGGGAGCATCACACACCCTACCGGGGACGTGTCCTACCACGAGGGCCCCTCGGTGGAATGTGTTTTTGGTGTATTCAGTAGTGTTCCGAGGGCCCGAAAACAATCCCCAAAGCTCCTTCTCTCAGACGCTGCTCACCTGTCTAAAAGCTTGCCTGCTGCACGATCAAGAGTGAGGAAGAGGCACGTCCGTCCTGGGGCAGCATTGCCCACTGCGGAACAAAAGGGAAAACCAGACTTCTCCAGGTCGGAGTGTTTGCTCCCCAGATGAATTCTGCCTTGATCTTAATCCTAGTTACTTATTTGCACAAATATATGTACATGGAAAATGGCAGTGAGATTCTAGGAAAACCCAGAGGAGGGGACTCTGTAGACCTAAATGTTGCTCTACTTTACTGACACCAGCATCTATTTTGGTCCATTTTTGTTAATCCCCGAGTGTACTTATGGAAAGAGTATGTGTGCTTTTACAGCCAAGTAATGAGACTCCCTTTGTGGTGTGATGTATAAAATTGATCCGATCGCCTAAAAGTCACATTGTGTCTTTCTCTCTGAGAAACTGTAAATCTCAAAGTTTATTCTTTACCCACAAATTATGCCCCAGTTCTGGTTTCCACAGTGCGAAAAGATTCACATGCATTTCCTATTTTGAGAAGGGGTATTTCACTTTTGGAAACATAAAATGGGGCCACTCTTCTAAGCTACCTTATGGGTTTGTTTTTTTTTTTTTCAAAAAATGTGGGTTCGGGCTGGCAACAAGAATAAACACTATGATCCGAACTTTCATGCAGGAGAAATCTAATCCTGGCAGTAAACATCTGTTCCCTTTTATGTGCATTTGTGGCTCTTTAATATGGACGTTTCTGTGACAGCCGTAGCTTTTCTAATATCCTAAATGGAATCTCGGTGGCCTTTAGAGTAATTACCTCAAAGGTTGAGTCATCCGACCTGAGGCTTCTCTGATTAAATCGGTATGAATTATGGAAAACCAAGTGACCGCTCCTAAGGGAGGATTCCATTGTGTCCTCTGGAAAGTACTTTCCCAGTCTTCGGGGCCCTGGTCAGTGTTCCAGCAGTCAACTTGTCCACGTGTGGTTAAATAATTATAAGGTCTTGCTCGTGAACTTGGTCACTGCCGTGCATTGAAATTCCAAGTGGAGTTTCCACTGTGATCTTTTAACTTTGTTTTAGGCTAAACATTAAAATAGATTCATATGCCTTTCAAGGTTCTACACACATACTTGTAAAAAAATTTAATGGTTTTAACTTATTATCAAGAGATTATCATTGTAGTGTCTCGTTTCAGCATAATTATTTGAGGGTTCTATAGCTATGATGGTTGTTTTTCATCTGGATGGTGGGTGCCTAATGGAACAGACAGGAAAACTGGAGAAGTGGGAGCAGCCAGATAAGGAAAAGATTTGTTTCTCTCTGAGCAGCTCCCAGATCTCACTCACTTAATGGACTGAGAAACCCTGCCAATGAAACAGGAGAAACCCTCTGTGATAGCAAACTCCAATTCATGTGCACGCAGGGACAGAGAAGGCCAGTCTCAGCAAGAGGGAAACTAGGCAGGTGCCCAGTAAAAGAAAGACAAAACCATATAGCAATGGAAAGCAGCCTGCCTGAACAAAGAGGCTGATTTTGCAAGGCTCTGCCTACAAGGAAATATGTTTGAGAACACGTTTCATGCAACCAGACAACGGCTGAGCGAGGGCCTCAGCAGATCCTAGTTCATAAAGTCTTGGAACTAAAGCGGTGGAGTCGTTCTCCAGAAGTGTACATCCATCCCTGTTGGAATGTTCAAGCACATTGCATACCCCTCAGTATTCCATCCATCCATCTGTCCATCCCTCCATCCATTTGTTCATCCATCCGTCCATCCATCCATCCACCCATCCATCCATTCATTTATAAATTTTCTAGTAAAATAAAAATAAAAGGCTAGTGTCACCTTCTCAAACCCCAGCATCCAGTTTCTTTAGAGACCTCTGCTGCAGATCTTGAAATAGCCACAGACACCTAGCACTTGGAAAAAGGAGGAAGCAAAGGAAGAGAAGTTTGGGGAAGCCTATGGGGACCTAGAGAAGACTGTGCACAAGGGCACTTAGCTGAGCGGTGGGAGGATAGAACAAGGACAGGAAGGGGAAAGATTCTCCCAGCGATTTCCATTTCCCACTGGGCCGAGAGGAGAGGAAGAGGGATGCAGAGAGCTGCCAAGCATCCGTCAAGTCCACTGAAGGCAGTGAGCATGCCTGAGTGGACCAGGCCCCATGCCACCTGCTGGGCAGGTAGCTCAACAAACCGCGGTCCCAGCTATTAAAGAGCTCACAAACCCACATAGGCAAATTAGTAATTACAGTACATTGTAACACATTCTAAATAGAAACACGAGAATAGGTTAACATCCGTCCACCCTTATTTCCTCATTGGTTCAAATGACAGACACGCTACCTAGTTCTTGGCATTGTTATGTAAGTGCTTATAGCTGTAGGAACTGAGACTGGGTAAAAAAGGTGTGGACAGCACGGACGTAATTCAGGCAGAGCAGGGCACGTTCTTGCCTTACAGAAGAGATAGAAACAAATATCGTGGATATTTAGGAGGGAAATCCAAACAGGGAGAACAATTTGCCCGAAGTCCCACGACTCCTAAACGGCAAAGCCAGAACTGGAGCCTTGACCAGCAGAGCCCACGTTCTTACCCGCGGGCACACTCTCCAGCCTCTGGAAAGCAGGGCAGTCTCCATCTGCACTAGCAGTTTTCGGAAGGCCATACTATTCATAGCAGAAAATCTGCATTGAATTAATTTTAGTAGTAACGAGTCCTTCTTTGTTAGTTACCAGTGGCATGGAGCCTGTACCAAAGATGTTGTTTTCTCTTTCCAAAGTTCCTGGATTATTAGGGGACAATAAATATCAATTAGGACATTGTGCTAGGCACTGTGAGGCGGCAGCGTCCAGCACTCGGGCAGGGGGACAGTGTGTTTGCCTCACCTGACCGTTCTGAGCCTTGCTCTAGACCCCACTGTCTTTGTTCAGCTCCCCCCTCCCCATTGCTCCTGGGACAGGGCCAGCCTAGCTGCCCCCTCACCCCAATTGCCAGGTGTCACCCCCCAGAATAAGGAATTATACATGTATGCAAATGATTATAACATGAGGTAAAAAGTAGCACATGGAAGGAGGTAGATACATGGAAAATGCTATGGGAGTTTGGAAGGTGGATGGATGCTTTCAAGGAAGCTCGCACAGCAAGCTGGGCCGTGAAGGCTGAGTAGGGATCAAACCTCTGTCTTCATCATTGTGGTGTCTGACCCAAGCAAGCTAGGTGTGGTGGTAGGCCAGCCAGAAAGGAAACGCCCTCCTCACCAAAATGCCTGTCCCCCTGCCTTGCACAGCAGGCAGGAATCGAATCCCAGACATTCATTCCTTGGCCCTGGCCCTGCGCTTTCCAGGTGTCCTTTCTAAAACACAGCTTCTGCTGGGAGGGATGAGTTCTCCCAGGTTCTCAGCCTTCACATATAAAGCCATTATTCAAATTCCTTTCTTTGGGAGATGTTCTTTGACAATCAGGTTGAAAGGAGACCTGAGTTTGGAGGAGGCAGCAAAGGAAAGAGGCACTGGAAGCATGAATAACGAGCTCACACTTCATGAGGCAGGCGCCGTCCCAAGACCACTGCGTGTATTAAACCTCTTTACTCATCACACAGTATGTCCTTAATCCTACAGACGAGGGAACTGAAGCAACAGAGAAGTGGGTAACTTGCCGAAGGTCACAAAGAGATTTTCGAGTAGGCGATCTGCCCACGACTGAGCACCCACAGGACAACAACCTGAGAATAGCCAGTACTCCGGAGGAGGGAGAGAGGAGATAGGACGGGGGTCAAAAGGAGGTGAGAGGTCATCCAAAACAACCTGCTCTATACAAAGATTCTGTTTGGGCCCGGGTAGTAATGATGGTGGTGGCGGTGGTGAGGGTAAAGGAGCTATATGCACTCAGCATAATTTTTTATTAATAAAAGTAACCTTGTTTTATTAATAGTACTTTTTCCTTTGGGTAGAAAGAGAAATATATGGCCACATGCATGATATAGATCTAATAGTTACAGCTGTATCTACACGTGAAGAGCCCTTAATTACAAAATACTTCTACTCACATTTTTTCACTCGATCCTTATTAAAATCCCGTGAGCAATATGAGATTGCACTATTATGAGTGAAAAAACCGAGGCTTAGCTTAGAGACAGGAGTTGGTTTTCCCAAGGTTAGACTCTTCCAATGGGGCTCAGGTCTTCCAGCGCCCCCTCTACTCCCCCCACGGAAACAGAGCCCCCTCCGGGCCCACACGCTGCTCCAACCCATTCGGTTTTTCATTTTCAATGATATCATTGAGAAACGCAGCCCTGATGGGCCCTTAAAAAGGGCACATGCAGCTTCACGTGACAGGAGAAAAGGGCTGGATCCTGGTAACTGCTCTTGGCACATCGGGAGGCGGCTGGTTATATGAGGGCGGGGAGGGGGGTGCTCCGGGCAGAGAGAAGAGCTCCTGCAAAGACCGCCCTGTGGCCACGAGCTCACAGGTTAGAAGCCCCTGTGGTCAAAGGACGGAGAGCAAGGGCAGAGCCACGGAGAGGGGCTCGGGAGGACAGGAGGGATCAGTCCCGGGGGTCCCAGGACTTTATTCCAGTGTGAATGGGAAACCGTCAGAAGATTTTAAGTGGCAGAGAAATATGCTCTATGTACATTTGTAAAAGCTTCCTCTGGCTGCTCTGCGGACGACGGATTGTTGGCAACTGAGAGTGAAAGCTGGGAGACCAGTGGTGAATATAGTGAGTAACTGGGAAAATTGAATAAGACAATAAACACAGTTAATAAAGAACTCTCGAAGTACTAATCAAATTAGAGCTATTCATAGGCCAATGGCCACTGGTCCAGTTAAGTCACATAATGAGACAAATCAGTTAACCAATACAAAAGGTATAAAAGAGCAGATG
>PVKM010008637.1:0-38588 GCA_004027735.1 Carollia perspicillata
GTGACACAGGGTGAACGAACTTCTTTGCACCCTAGTTTATGTAAACAAAATTGGATTTTTTTCAAAAAGTACTTTATTAGCAAGCTAGAGGAGAAACAGAAACTATAAATATAAAGGTGTATACACTGATTAAAAAAAGCTATCATAAGTGAAATCTAAACCCAAGTGGCTTGACTAGATGAGATAGAACTTTCCTAACCTCTAATGATGCTCTTTTCAAACTTGAGGATGTGATACACTTATATTTCTTTTACTCCCCTGTTTTCTGGATATCTTCAGGACAGCCCTTGGAAGGCCTATCTAGATTTCTGTTCATTCTGTGTTTAACCAGTCTCTTCACCAAAGACATTTTTTTAGCTGAATATAAAGACTGACAATACAATTTGACTAAATTTAGATTCTTCACTGTGATTCTAGAGTTGAGTTGTAGGCCTAATATGTTGGTTGTATTACCTTCCCTTACCCTGTTTGTCAGTCCTCTCCAATGGTTTCATTCTTTTTCTGTTTCAAAGTCCATGTCCTATCCCCTACTGGAAGTTGTGTGCCCATAACTATATTAGTTTCATAAGACTGACATAACAAATTATCACTAACTGGATGGCTTAAAACAAAAGAAATTTATTCTCTCATAGCGGTGGAGGCTGAAAGTCTGAAATCAAGATGCTGGCAGGGTTAGGCTCCCTCTGAAGGCTCTCTGGAAGAACGTGTGGCCCTCAGCAGTCCTTTGCATTCCTTGGCTTATAGCTGCATCACTCCAAGTATGGCCTTGTTTCCCGTGTGTCTCCTCTCGCTCTTGGATTCCTCGCCTTATGAGGGCACCAGTCATGACATTTAAGACCCCCCTAATCCTGTATGATCGCATCTTAATATGATCACACCTTCAAAGACCCTATTTCCAGAGAAGACCACATTCACAGGTACCAGGAGATAGGACTTGAGTGTATCTTTTTGGAGGACACAGTTCAATCTACAGTTACTTATTGCTGGGTAACAAATAATGCTAAAATTTAAAACAAGATGTTTATTGTCTCAGTTTCTGTGGGTCAGGAGTTTGGGTGCTGCTTAACCGGATGTCTGTGGGTCAAGGCGGCGGTCAAGCAGTCAGCTGTGGTAATGGTTTCATCTGAGGGCTCTGCTTGGGCGGCGGTATCTGCCTCCAGTGTCACTGTCGTGGTTGATTGGGAATTCTGGCAAGTTGACAGATAAGTTTGGAGGCATTGATTGACAAGAGAAGTGAAGAGGAAGGGATGGATTTATATGCTGGCACCTGGAGCCAAGTAAGGAACACAGGTGGTGACTGTTCTTCCCCCTGCCCCGGTGACCAGTGCTAAGCCCTTGGGAGAGATGGATGGGAGGGACGTAAGTAGCATTACTTAAGATCCCAGGTGACAGAGTGGAAGCCCGTGGGGTTGGGGCATTTTCCCTATGTCTCATTGGATCACAGGACCTATCTGGCACTGTGAAGCTCTGCAGATGTATTTTGTTTGGCCTGAACAGTGTTTAAGCAATTTTTAATTAGTTATCAACACTCGACAGTTAGGAGATTTCATATGAAAACCAAACCTTCTGACTCTTGTAAAAGTAGAGAAATATGGGAACATTGGGTCTACTTTAGACAGGACAGCACACACTTCTAGCTCACCACAGTTTGTATCTGGCTGCTGCATTCAGTTACTCTCTGTGCCTGATTCTTTTTTGTTTTTGTTAAAGGTTGTATTTATTTATTTTTTTAGGGGGGTGGCTGGAAGAAGCATCAGTGTGTGAGAGATACATTAATCGGTTGCCTCTCACACGCCCCCAACTGGGGACCTGGCCTACAACCCAGGCATCGAACCAGCGACGTTTCGGTTCGAAGGCCAGCACTCAGTTCACTGAGCCATACCAGCAAGGGTTTTGTGCCTGATTCTTATAGGCAGTTGAGTTGATGAGCCCAACTCTAGTGTCAGTGGCAAGGGACAGCCAGTCACCACCCTTTAGGATCAGACATACCCTGGAAGGAACTCTCAGCTCCATATTCAGGCAGAGCTAATTAAAGGATCCTGAATACAACGAATGACCATGGTTTTCCTTGCCCAAGTTAACCACTTTGACTTTCTTAGTTGCCCTTGATGTATCTAGGGTGTCCCGAAGGCAATAGTCAGTTCTCAAATGGCGATGGGAGGTTGTGTTTATTTGGCCCCTTAGGAGTACTCTAAATTTTGCAGTATTTTTTCCCCTGGCATTAAACCTAATCTTAAGTCCTTTCTTTTCAGTAATTTAATAATCTTGCTGTCATATTTTTAAGTTTATGATTACCTTATATTTATTCAGTAAATATTTTGGGCGGAGCTAATATGTGCAAGGTGCTATGCTAGGTCCTATGGATATTGAGACAAGCCAGACATCGTCCCTGTCCTTGCAGAACTTAACTTGCAGTTTTGAATTAATGCCTGAGTTTAGAAATGCTTTAAATTGCTAAAAATAAATAAAGTCTGAGATTTACCGTTTTCAACTGTGTTTTGTTCTGTAAAGTTCTGAGTAGATTTTATATCATTGACTTTTAGCACTACTCGCTTTGTTTTTTTCCCCTTGCAGAAGAAATGCTCTCGTATGGGAGTAGGCAAGAGGTGGAGATCAGAGGATGCTCGCTTTGGTGTGTTGAGTTGGTCCGGGATTGTCTTCTGGAACTTATTGAAAAAAAGGGCGAAACAACTGGTGGAGAGATCAATTCCATTCTTCTGGATTATTACTTATGGGACTACGCCCGTGATCACAGGGAAGATATGAAAGGAATTCCATTTCATCGGACACGTTGCATATATTATTGACCTGAAGTGTAAACTGATCCAAAGAAAACTCCTTACATTTTTATATCACAAAATCTTTTATACAATTTCACTCTGATATTGTAAGAGAAGATGGTGGGGTTAATTTCTCCTGATTTATCATGTGCGTTCCCAAATATATCCTTTTTTTGCTTGTTTAATTTTAACTCTATTTTCCCTTTTTGTGGACAGATGACAGAAACAGTGAAGAAACTTTAATGCTTTCTTTGAATCTCCAATTTCTTAAAATCAATCATGTCATAATTTGATTAATCTTCAGTGACAATATTTCATCTCTTCAGTTGGTATCTTTTCTCAAGGTATAATTTTCTATGTATGGTAATGATTTGTTATGAGAAGGGGATGGGTAGATGGGTAGGATCTTTGTTGTATAAATGCTGCTACTCTTATAAAAAATCAGTCTTGACAGCTTAATTTCAACTTTTTATCAATAATGACAGAGAGTTTTGTACATAATGATTTCAGTTGAGGATATTGGTCTGTCTAGGTTTTTTCCTTTTTTTCAGAGTAACTGCATTGAAACTGAATAAAGATTGTTAAAACTTTTCTTAAACCTGGAATGGATCAGTCCATTAAAGTAGAATTTACCAGATATATTTTTAAAAGATTTGCAGTGGATTTTGTTATTTACTTTATATTTCAGAACTCTCATCGCCTGTCATGCATTCATTTCCCACTTTCACCCCCATCTTCTAACATAATCTTCGTTTTTGTTACCTATCTACCTTGTCAGCCCACTGGGAATCAAAAAGATGTCTTTTCCCCAAGCACTTTACTGCCATCTGCTGGAAACTTGTCATAATAATCTTACAAACGACAATGAGCAGTATGTGAATGCCACCCCCACCTGTCTCCCCGGAATGTTGTTCTGCGCAACTTGCACCACTACTAGTAGTGCCTTTATATCTCTCCCTCCACTATGTGGAGCAGGGGCAGTTATTGAAGAAATAGAAGTCTGCTTATGGAAAGGAGAAGGGATGGTAGGCAGCCTAAATGACCTTGTCTTCCACACCTTTGTGTGTTCAAAATTCGTCAGCAGGTGGGGATGGATCATTTCAAGACCTGCTGAAGAAGTGCTAGGGAAAGGGTAGAGCTACGTTCTGAGTTGGTTCAAGGAAAGAACTAGTCCAATTTCCCATCTGGAGGTAGGAAAAACCTAGTTACTCCCTTCTTTCACCATTCCCATTTTGACATTCTCTGGATAAATTAAGGGTTAGTTGGCATATAAATCAGTATTCTTTGGTTCTAAGAATGTAATTCAATTATTAAAATTCAACAACTTTGATGAGGCCTGAGTTAAATGAAAAAAAAAAACAGGTCACAATGCTATTCAATAAGAAATCTACACATATTTACTTTGAGGAATGAAAATGGTATTTGGAAAGCAAAAATCTATGAGATCATCATTATACCACACATCCCCAACTTCCAAAAAAAATCCTATTGGTTGACCAATTCATTATTCTCAAAATCAATAAAAAAAAAATCAAGTATGTATCCTGCCATTTCTATACTAATTGCATTTCAGGATAATCTGATGGAGGGAAACTCTATAGAATGATTTCAATAAATGTAAGAAGGAATATTAGAATTAGAATATTACCATTTCGGAGTCCCTAATGAAACCATTAGGTAAAATGTCGATGAGAAACTTTTTTAATGGGTAGATTAGGTTGAAAGCACCTACTAAAAGTGGGATATACAGACATGCGCCTACTAGTGTGTGGTAATAGGAAGTGCACAGTCCCATTTGCGAATTATTCCTGCCAGAAAAATGGAACCTGAATCTAATCAAGAATCTAGATCTAGCTACTAGTTTACAGGAAATGTAGGAACAAGTGAAATGACAACGGAAAGATGCAGTGGCCAAATCAATAATGTGAGATATTAAAGGGCAAATGGCATAGTTTCTTCAGCAAATAAATGGTGAAAAGAAAAAAAGGTGGTGATTAGCGAGGATGTGGAGGAATTGGAAGCCTGTGCACTGCTGGTGGAAATGTAAAATGGCACAGCCACTCTGGAAAAGAGTATAGCAGTTCTTCAAAAAATAGAATTATCATATGATCCAGTGATTCCACTTTGGGGTATATATCCAAAAAGACTTGAAAGATGGATCTTAAAGAGATATTTGTATATCCTTGTTCATAGCAGCGTTAGTCACAATAAAAAGAAGCAGCCCACGTGTCCAACAAGAGATGAATGGATAAACAAAATGTGAATATTATTCCACACAGTGGAATATTATTCAGTCTTAAAAAGGGAATTCTGACACATGCTACAACATGGATGAACCTTTAGGACATTATGCTAAGTGAAATAAGCCAGTCACGAAAAAACAAATGCTGCATGATTCCAGTGTATGAAGTACCTGGAGTATTCAAATCATAGAGAACAAATACAGCGGTGGTTGCCAAGGCCTGGAGAATGGAGTGAGTGGGGAACTATTGTTTAACTTAAGGGTATAGGGTTCCAGATTTTCAAGGTAAAAAGAAGTCTGGAGATTAGTGGCACAGCAATGTAAATGCACTTAACAGTACTGAACTGCATACTTAAAAATGGTTAAGAGAGTACATTTTATGTTATGTGTATTTTACTGCAATTTTCACGAAGGTGGAGGGTACCTGTAATTGTTTAAAAGAGAATTAAGCAGCATATCAAACAAACACTACATGTGGACCATGTTTGGATCTTGATGGCGAATAAACTGAGAGAAGGGGTGGGGAAGGGAAGCAAAAGGAGAGTGAGGCATTCTGTAGAAGACTAGCATAGTCTTTGGGGAGGCAGTGTTGACTGTCATCTGACACACAGACTTCAGATTGCCTCTGCCACTTACCAACCACGTAGCCTTAAGCAAATCACTTGTTTTCTGTTTTAAATATTTATTACTATAAATATTCATTGAATGTGTGCAATGACCTTAATATATACTGTTTTAAACACTGCTCAACAATGGGAACATAAAAATAAATAATATATGGTCTCTGCTGATACTGAGGAATAAAATGTGAGGAAGAAATAGCAGGGTAGAAAGGCAGTCTAGACAGGTGGGCAAAAAAGGAGAATATGGAAGGCCTTGTGCGCTATGTCAAGAAGATTGGACTTTATCATAAAGAGCTATTGCAGTTCTTACTTTTAAAAAGTTGTCCTTCATGTTTATAAAAATCATATACTTATACATTAAGAAAAAATAAAATGCAATCCCAATAAAAAATTTCAGTGGAACTTTCTTCTGGAAATTGTCAAACCAATTCAAAAGTTATTTAGGAAGACAAATACCAAGAACAGTTAAGAGAATTTTAGAACAGTAAGGAAGGACTTGCCCTATCAGATAGCAAAATATACCAGAACTTTATAGTAATTAAAGCAGTATGGAATTGGTACAGGAATTAATTGATGTAACAGAACAGAGGTCTCCTTTAAATAAATTCATGAGTATATGGAAAAATGTTCCATTCCATTGACTCTAAGACATAACTTTTCACATTTCATTTCAATTATGAACTGAAATTAATTTTCTTATTTAAGATAATCTGATTTGGAGTTTCTACTACTTATAACATAAAGTGCTCTAATGATAAACTTTTCAGACAAGTCTCTTTTTCCCCTTTAAGTAATCCAGAGTTGGTTTCTGTTCCTTGGAACCAAGACCCAAATTGATTCAACTTTAAAAACGACCTTTACAATCAGAACAGAAATAAACAAAACAGTCTAAAAAAACAATACAAAAGATCAATGAATCCAAGAGCTGGTTCTTTGAAAACATAAACTTGATTGACAAACCTTCAACCAGACTTCAACCAAAGAAAAAAAGAAAAAGGACCCCAATAAATAAAATCAGAAATGAAAGATGAGAAATAACAATGGACACCAAAGAAATACAAAGGATCGTAAGAAAATATTATGAACAACTGTATGCCAACAAACTGGACAATGTGGATGAAATGGATACATTTCTAGAAACATACAATCTTCTAAAACTAAATCAGGAAGAATCAGAATTTGAATAGACACAGATTACACCTGGTGAACTTGGAGCAGTAATCAAAAAACTCCCAGCAAACAAAAGCCCTGGACTTGATGGCTGACTTCTCAGGGGAATTTTACTAAACATCCCAAGAAGAACTAACACCTCTTCTAAAAATATTTCATAAAATTCAAAAGGAGGGAAGATTGCCAAACTCATTTTATGAGGTCAGCATTATCCTAATTCCAAAACCAGATAAGGACACTGCAAAGAAAGCAATTTATAGGCCAATACCCCTGATGCACATAGATGCAAAAATCCTCAACAGAATATTAGCAAACTGAATATAGCAATGCATCAAAAAGGTCATACACCACGATCATGTGGGATTTATTCCGGGAATGCAAGGTTCGTACATTTGCAAATCAATAAATGTGATACACCACATAAACAAAATGAAGTATAAAAACATCATGATCATATCAATAGATGCAGAAAAAGTATTTGATAAAATTCAGCACCCATTTATGATCAAAACTCTCAGCAAAGGGATTAGAAGGAACATACCTAAACATAATAAGGGCCATATATGACAAACCCACTGCCAGCATCATACTCAACAGTCAAAAACTACAAGTTTCCCCTTTAAGAGCAGGAACGAGACAGGAATTTTCACTTTCTCCTCTTATTCAACATACTACTGAAAGTCCTAGCCATAGAAATCAGACAAAAAGAAGAAAAGGCATACAAATTGGAAAGGAAGACATACACCTATCATTATTGGCAGATGACGTGATATTACACATAGAGAACCCCAAAGAAACTACTAGAGCTGATAAATGAATTCAGCAAAGTAGCAGGATACAAAATTAATATCCAGAAATCACTGGCATTTTTATATACCAATACTGAACAAACAGAAAGGGAAATTAAGAAAACAATCCCATTCACAATTGCTTCAAAAAGAATAAAATACCTAGGAATAAACCCAACCAAGGATGTAAAAGACCTGTACTTGGAAAATTGTAAGATACTGAAGAAAGAAACTGAAGAAGATACAAATAAGTGGAAGCATTTACTGTGTTCATGGATAGGAAGAATTAACATCATTAAAACATCCTTACTACCTATAGCAATCTATAGATTCAATGCAGTTCCTATCAAGATTCCAATGATGTATTTCACAACTAGAACAAATATTTCGAAAATTTATATGGAACTACAAAAAGCCCCTCATAGCAACAGCGATCCTGAGAAAGAAGAACAAAGTTGGAGGAATCCCACTACCTAATATCAAACTATACTGTGAAGCCATAGTAATCAAAACAGCATGGTACTTTTCTAAAAACAGATACATAGATCAGTGGAACAGAACAGAGAGCTCAGAAATAAACTCATACCTTTATTGTCAACTAATATTTGACAGAGAAGCAAGCATATACAATGGGCTAAAGATAGTTTATTTAATAATTGGTATTGGGAAAATTGGACAGATACATGTAGAAAAATGAAACTAGATCACCTTTTTACACCACTCACAAGAATAAATTCAAAATGGATCAAAAACTCAAATGTTAGACACATAATGATAAAAATGGTAGAAGAAAACATAGGAAATCTTAGACATTGCTTGTCCAGTTTTTCATCAGATATATCTCCCCAGGCAAGGGAAACAAACAAACAAAAAATGAACAAACAACTACAGCAAGCTAAAAAATTTTTGCACAGTAAAGGAAATCCTCAACAAAATAAAAAGACAACCCACAGAATGGGAGAACATATTCACTAATACATCTAATAAGGGGTTAATATAAAAAAGTTTACAAGCCCTGGCTGGTGTGGCTCAGTGGATTGAGCACTGGCCTGTGAACTGAGAAGCTGTCAAGTTGGATTCCCAGTCCAGACACATGCCTGGGTTGCAGGCCAGGTCCCCAGTTGGGGATGTGCAAGGCAATGGAATCTCTTGCACATTGATGTTTCCATCTCTCTTTCCCTATCTCTAAAATAAATAAAATAAAAATAAATCTTAAAAAAATAAACGTGGTGCCTCGGGCTTTAAAAAAAGTTTATAAAGTATTTACAAAACTCAACACCCCCAAAAAACCAACCCAATTTAAAAGTGGGCAAAGGACCTGAAAAGACTCTTCTCCAAAGTAGACATACAGATGGCTAATAGACGTATGCAAAGATGCTCAACATAACTAGTCATCAGAGAAATGCAAATTAAAACCACAATGAGATACCATCTCACACCTGTCAGAATGGCTATGATCAATAAATCAACAAACAACAAGGATGTGGAGAAAGGGGAACCCTTTTGCACTGCAGGTGGGAATGCAGATTGGTGCAGCCACTGTGGAAAGCAGTATGGAGATAACTCAAAAAATGAAAAATGGATCTGCCTTTTGACTCAGCTACCCCACTCCTGGGGATATATCCAAAGGAACCTAAAACACTAATTTGAAAGAACACAAGGACCCCTATGTTCATTGTAGTGTTATTTACATTTACCAAGATATGGAAGTAGCTGAAGTGTCCATCAATGGATGAGTAGATATAACTTCTATGGGATATTTACACGATGGATTACTACTCGGCTGTAAAAAAGAATAAAATTTCATTTTTGTGAAAGTATGGCTGGACCTGGGGAACGTTATGCTAATTGAAATAAGCCAGTCAGAGAAAGAGAAATACCATATGAGTTCACTCATGTGGAATCTAATGAACAAAATGGACAAACAAAATATAGACTCATAGATGGAGAGCAGGTGACAGCTAGTGGGGGTGGTATGCTACAGGGTGGAGGGATTGAGCAAAAAGGTAAAAAAGGACTCACGGACATGGGCAACAGTGTGGTGATTGTGAGTGGAGGGGAGTATAAGGAGACTAAATGGTAATGGGAAAAATATAAATATTACATATTTCTAATTAATTAATTATTTATTCTTAGATAGAGGGTAATGGAAGAAGAAAGAGAGGGAGAGAAACAGCAATATGTGGTTGCCTCTTGTGCACCCCTGACTTGGGACCTGGTCTGCAACCCAGGTATGTACCCTGACTGGGAATTGAACCTGCAACCCTTTGGTTCACAGGCAGGTGCTCAATTCACTGAGCCACACCATCCAGGGCTAAATATTATATATTTTTAAAAGATTCATTTTATGCAAACTTTACTTCAATAAAAATAAATTGAATTGGTAGCTAAAATGTTGAAATGCAATGTGACTCACATTCGTTATAAAACGAATCAGTGGAAAGTTACTTTGTTTTCTTTTAAAAACTTTTTAAAAAGTATTTTATTTATTTATCTTTAGATGGGAAGGGAAGGAGGGAGGGAGAGAAACATCAATGTATGGTTGCCTCTCCTGCGTCCCCTGCTGGGAACTGGCCTGCAACCCAGGCATGTGCCCTGACTAGGAATCTAAGCGGGGTTGTTTGGTTCGGAGGCATGTGCTCAATCCACTGAGCTACACCAGCCAGGGCGCTTTAAAAAAAAATTTTTTTTATTGATTTTAGAGAGCTAGAGGAAAGGAGAGCGAGCGAGAGACACCTAGACATGGATTCCTTGTTCTACCACTGATGCATTTATTGGATGATTCTTGTTTGTGCCCTGACCCCGAATGGAACCCACAATCTTAGCAAATGGGGAGGACTACTCCACTAGGGCCGAGCTAGGGAGAGTTACTTTGGCTTAGTTTGAGAGGGGTCGTTGGGTGCTGTATTTTCAGCGACGCTGGGAGGTGAGCCTTCCCGTGCCCTGCAGCCAGCTCCCTAGAGGCGTCGGAGAATTGCGCGACCTCCGCTCGCAGTCAGGACAGAGCCAGAGGCGGTTTGGGGGCGGGGCCGGCACGCCGCCCCGCGGCTGGCTGGGAGGGGCGGTGTAGGCGTCCGGCTTCGCCGGTTGCCAGGAGAACTCGTGACAACAAAAGGCGCAGGCGGCGGCGGCGGCGGCGGCGGCGCGTTGGAGGGAAATCCAGGAGTTCTGCGCTGTGCTCGCCGCCGGAGACCGAGGCTTTCTCCTGCCGGTCCGTGCGCCGCGGGCGGCAGTCTAGGCTAGCAGGGTTGGGTGCTGTGCGGCGTCCAACCGCGTCTCGGGCCTGCCGTTGGGTGGTGGGGGCGCCGGCCGAGACAGGGGCTCTCGGGGTTGGGGTCTGTCGCGGGTGGGCTCCGGGGGCGGTTGGGGCACCGGCATAGTCGACGAGGGTGCCTGAGGGGTGCTGGGACCCCCGCGTAGCGGCCGGAGGAAGTTGGGTCCCTCTGAGAAGGGCAGAGGGAATAGGGTTGCGGGATCGGGTGGCACTGAGTCAGATCCAGGCGTATTTTTCGTGTTGGTACTTCCGAGTGCGGGATCTGGAAGGTATGGGAAGGCCCACCTCCTTTGGGGCTTCCGTTTCTGTCTGTCGTAGGCCGCCTTCTTTCCATCCAGGATGTTGAAACTTGGCGCATTATAAGGGCCGTAGTAAGTCCGATAGCCCTCTCCCTCAGACGTTGTTCATAAGTTGATAAAGAAAGGGTGCCCAAATTCTTTCTTTAAAACCTTTCAAATAACACTGGCCTGCAAACCAGGCATGTGCCCTGGGTTCTTCAAGTTTTTAAAACTTCGTTGTTTTTCCTTTTCGTATCTTCTCCACTTAGTTCTTTATGTATTTGGAGCCTTTTCTGAGATCCTTATGCGACTCACTATCCAGTTGCTGGGAAGTTTCTTATGGAAATACTAACAAGTCACAGTTTTTAGACAACCGCTACCTCTGAAAAACCAAGGGCACAGGATGGCAACAGTATTTGGAAGCACTTATTTCTGATTAATGACATGGCAACAATGGTCAAGTATTCCTCTTGCCTTTGCTCAGCTTTCAAACTTCCATTGAGTTTGCCTAAATAGTACTAGCCAGTCAGATTTCACCTTTCTTTACATTTAATGATGGCATAATACTTATGCTTCTGATCACTGTTATTGACCAGAGGCCGAAGAAGTGTAAATGTTGTGGGTTTTTTAATCATATCCTTGTATATTAATTTTTTGCAAGCCCTTGCCTTTGTAGCCAAATTCCTGTTATAAAGACCAAGAAAATGAAAATATCCCAATTACACTTAGCACTACTTTCAATTTCGTTGGAAGTAATTAGGCTTGGCTTAACATAAACCATGTTTTAATGCGTTGGCATTAAAAATAATCTATACGATGAAAACTTCTAATGTAGGTGTTCAGAGACATTGGGAAGAACCACCTCAACACAGCATCTCTGCAATTTCTTTGCAGAATTTTACAGTAGCAAATGATTGTAGTCCTTTAGGGTCCTAGAAAAGATTTACCAAACATACAAGTATTTAATTTTTTCAGTGCTGAATATTAGTAGAATGAATAAAACTGACAAGGTTAGATGCATCTCTCTGGCCATTAAAGATAGTTTGCTGACTCTGTTTTGGAATTTTACAGCCCAAGGAGCTGTTTTTTTTTAACTCTTAGTGGGCTCTTAAATGTTTTTTGGAGTGACATAAATGTTTTTTGTTATTGTGATCCTTTTCAGACTTATCTGCTTATTGCAGAGTTTTTTAAAGGCTAGGGAGTATTAAATATGTCTTAATTAACATTTCCATAGCAAGTAGTGCTATAAAGCATTATTTTAGTTTTAGCCTGCTAGGTTACTTAATGATACTGTTCAAGACTTGCCTTCCCCAAACTGATTTTTTTTCATCATCTGCACTAAATATTATCATAGGTTACTGATAATCTTTTAAACCTTTTATCCTTCCAAGATAGTATTTGTGTACAAGTTTTTATGTGAACAGATGCTTTCATTTCTGTTAGGTATATATCTAAGAGTAGAGTTTCTGGGTCAAATGATAACTCTTTGTTTAACTTACTGAGCAACTGCCAGATTGTTTTACAAAGCAGTTGCATTATTTCACATTTCCTTCAGAAGTGTATGAGGGTTCTGTATTCTCTACGTTCTTGCTAACACTTATGATCTATGTTTTTGACTATAGTTGTG
The DNA here is from genome assembly GCA_004027735.1 of Carollia perspicillata. Lineage (NCBI taxonomy): Eukaryota > Metazoa > Chordata > Mammalia > Chiroptera > Phyllostomidae > Carollia > Carollia perspicillata. The sequence continues at coordinate 12,783 of PVKM010008637.1, forward strand.
TTAGTGGGCATGATATGGTATCTCATTGTGGTTTTGATTGCATTTCCCGGGTAGCTAATGTTGAGCATCTTTGCCATTGCTTATTGGCCATTTTAATATTTTCTTTGAAGAAATGTCTTTTCAGAGCCTTTGCCCATTAAAAAATTTTTTTTAGTATTGAGTTGTCATACTTTATATATTCCAGATACAGATCTGTATTAGATATACTTACAAATATTTTCTCCATTTAGTGAGTTGTCTTTTCATTGTGTCCTTGACAGTGTCTTTTGAGGCATAAAACTTTTAAATTTGATTAAATGCATTTTATCAATTTTTCCTTTTATTGCTCATTGCTCTTGCTTTTGGTGTTTTATATGAAAAACCATTGCCAAATCCGAAGTTAGGAAGAGTTACCCTTATGTTTTCTTTTAAGAATTTTATAGTTTCACTCTGACCATTGTGGCTCAGTAGGTGGGGCATGATCCCCAAAAGAAAGGTTGCAGGTTTGATTCCTGGTCAGGGCACATGCCTGGGTTGTGGGCCAGGTCCTGAGTTGGTGGCGTGCTGGGGGCATGCAAGAGGCAACCAATTAATGTTTCTCTTTCATATCGCTGTTTCTCTCTATCTCTTTCTCCCTCCCTTACCCTCTCTTTAAAAAAATAAATAAGATCTTAAAAAAATAATTTTATAGTTCAACCATTGCATTTAGGTCTATGAACCATTTTGAATTAACTTTTGTGTATATTAGGTAGGAGTCCAATTTCATTCTTATGACTGTGGCTATCCAGTTGTCCCATGACTATTTGTTGAGAAGATTATTGTTTCCCATTAAATTGTCTTGGCATGCTTGTTGTAAATTAATTGCCTATAAGTGTGATTATTTATTTCTGGATTCTCAGTTCTTTTCCATGAATATTTTTCCCCATATTACATTTATTTTTTCATTGAATTTATTGGGGTGACATTGGTTAATAAACTTACATAGGTTTCAGGTATACAGTTCTATAACACATCATCTGTATACTGTGTTGTGTGTTTACCATCTCAAGTCAAGTCTCCTTCCATCACCATTTATCCCCCTTTTACCTTCTACCTCCCCTTTTTTATTGATTTTTAAGCCTGGCCTATGCCATACATACTGTCTTGATTACTATTGCTTGTTTTTAAAAAGATTTTATTTATTGTTAAACAAAGGGAAAGAGAGGGAGAAACATCAATGTGTGGTTGCCTCTCATGCACCCCACACCAGGGAACCTGGCCTGCAACCCAGGCATGTGCCCTAACTGGGAATTGAACCAGCAACCCTTTGGTTCACAGGCCGGTGCTCTATCCACTGGGCCACACCACCCATGGCACTATTGCTTGGTTTTAAAATTGGGGAAGTATGTCTTCTAAATTTGTTCTCTTTCACTATTGTTTCTGCTATTCTGTGTCCCTTGAATTTGCATTTGAATTTTAGGATTAGTTTGTCAATTTCTGCAAAGAAGTCAGTTAGGATTATGGTTAAGAGTTGTGTTGAATGTGTAGATCAGTTTGGGAAATATTGTCATCTTAACAATGTTATCTTCCAATCCATGAACTTGAGATGTTTTTTCCCACTTATTTAGATCTTTACTTTCTTTCAACAATATTTTGTAGTTTTCAAAGTATCAATTTTATACATCTTAAAAAATTATTCCTAAGTATATTTATTCTTTTGATGCTAATGTAAATGGAATTTTTAAAAAAGATTTTATTTATTTACTTTAGAGAGAGGGGAAGGAAGGGAGAAGGAGAGGGCAAGAAACATCAGTGTGTGAGAGATCATGATCAGTTACCTCTCGCACGCCTCCAACCAGGGGCCTGGCCTGCAACACAGGCATGTGCCCTGACTGGGAATCCGATCAGCAAACTTTCAGTTTGCAGGCTGGCACTCAGTCCACTGAGCCACATCAGCCAGGGTGTAATTGTTTTCTTAATTTATTTTTCAAGTTGTTCATTGTAAGTATAGCTAGCAATTTAAAAATTTTTTATCCTCACCTGAGGGCATTTCTTCATTGCTGTTCAGAGGGAGAGGAAGGGAGAGAGAGAAACATCAATGTGAGAGAGAACGGTCAATAGGTTGCCATTTGTAAGTGCCTGGGCTGGGGATCCTATGTGCCCAGACTGGGGAATGAATCCGCAACCTAGGTGTATGCCCTGACAGGCAATGGAACCTGCAACCCTTTGGGTATGAGATGATGCTCCAACCAACTGAGCCACACCAGCCAGGGTTCAGTTTAATTTTTAATGTATTAATTCTACCAGAGAGCTTCAGAAATATGTTTAACATAATTTAGGAGTACAAAAGCAGTTTTTCTGTTAGTTTTGATTATTTTGAATAAAACTTCCTTTTAAATTTATATTGACTTTTGGAAATCCTTATAATTATTTCATGGGTTTATTTATATAATATTTGTGGCAAAGAAGAGATGTTATTTTTCAATGCATAGCTATAAAACCTAGTACGAGGACTTGCTTTGAACACCTCTGTATAATTTTACAGTTATTTTCTTGCCTTAATTTTCTAACTCCCTAATAATTTAATATTTAGATTGAGCTGGGAAACAGTATTACAGAAAGAAGGGAACATTGGAATCTCATGTGCTTTTATTTAGTTTCATCATTTACCAATGCATGGCCTTCACTCCCTAGGTTATTTTATAGTAAGTCCAGACATATCATTTCGTCTATAAATTATAGATGTACTTTTACAAGACAGACTCTTTGTAACTATCTTACTTTGGAGCAAAACCTGATGTAATCGACTTTGCTTTAGATGATGATTTGTTTATTAGGGTAGAAGAGTCAATAATTCAATTTTGTTTTTATTTTGCTACACAGGAGTCCAGATCTTATGTAAAATGGATGTTTCTCACACTAGACACTGAATGTTAAGTAGAAAATCTATTTAATAAAATCTAAGCTGCCATGGAAGAAATACCAGTAAAAGTTGCTGTAAGAATTAGACCTCTGCTCTGCAAAGAAGTTCTTCATAATCATCAAGTTTGTGTGAGAGTTATTCCAAACACCCAGCAAATTATCATTGGGAGAGATAGAGTCTTTACTTTTGATTTTGTTTTTGGCAAAAATTCCACTCAAGATGAAGTTTATAATATGTGCATAAAGCCACTCGTGTTGTCACTCATCGAAGGCTATAATGCAACCGTTTTTGCCTATGGACAGACTGGATCTGGAAAGACGTACACCATCGGAGGAGGCCATGTTGGTAAGATTCTTGTACTCTTTGACTTTTGAAACACTTGAACGAAACTAAAACATGACCATACCCGACTCATAGTAGGTGTTGGCATACTGATTGAATGAAATAATGAAAGGGATAGTCAGATGTGCTCATATGTCATCTTGAAACATTTGTTTTTAAGGGGGAGGGTGACGGGAGGAGGTGGAGGAGGGTATGGGGGATAAAAGGTGAGTGAAGGAGGCTGGACTTGGGGAGGTGAACACACAATACAGTGCACAGATGATGTGTTGCAGAACTGTGCACCTGAAACCTGTACAGTTTTGATAACCAGTGTCACCACAATAAATTCAATGCAAAGGAAAAAATAGTAATAAAAAAGAAACATTTGTTTTTACATATTGAAGTTTTTTAAAACAATTTAATTTACGATTATAGTTGTTTGAGGAATAATTTGATGTACGTTTATATTGCAAAATCATTACCACAGTTTCATTAACATCAGTTACCTCACACAGTTCCAAATTGTTTTTTTTTTTCTTGTGATGAGAAATCTTAGCAACTTTCAAATACACAATACTGAATTGTTAACTATAGTCTCTGTGCTGTGTATTACATCCCCAGGACTTAGTTTGTCAGGGACGTTTGTGGCTTTTTGTTACCTTCACCCATTTCCTCCTCCCCCCACCCCCTGCTTCTGGCAACCCTTTGTCATTCTGAATGGAATTTAAATTAGAGAGACACGAATGAACATGGTAAGACTTTGCATCTTTTAATAGTCCACTTGTAAATAGTAAGAGTCCTGTAACTAGAACTTAGAGGAATATAAGAGAAATTTATTATGTAGTTTAAAGTGTCTTCCCCTCCCATTTCCTAGCCAGCTTTATTGGCATATAGTTGACAGATAAAATTGTGAGATATTTTAAGAGTTCATGGGGGTGATTTGATAGACAAGTATGTGTGCATTGTGAAAGGATTCTTCCCTTCCAGTCAACACATCCAGTACCTCACTGTTTACAGATTTCTATTTTAAATACTGAATACTTCAGGATATAATTTTTCCTGCTTGTAATTATAGTTTGGAAAAGGTAGTTTCATAAGATTCCTTTAGAGCTGGAAGGAACCTTGAAAATCATTTCTCTTCCTTTATTAAGTGAGGAGGTCCAGCCACAGAATGATTAAGGGCTCATTGAGTCTGGTGGCTGGTGACGGCACTGGACTGGAAAGCCATGTCCTCTGTTGAGACCGTTTACTTTTTTCATACTAAGAGCAATCTTTTGAATGTTGTGTATATACATGATTGTTGAAAATTATCATTAGTAATGTCTGTATGTGTAATGGCTTTCAGTATTTTTTCTACTTTTATATTTCTCAAAGGTAGAATATGTGACTTTCAGGAACATGTCTCATTAAGTGCAGAGATGCGGGGGTGAGGTTTGGTAGGTGTCTCTGTGGTTTGAGGAGGCTCTCATTCCAAAGATGAAAGGGAGGGGCCTTCACTGCCCAATGCCACTACTCTTCCCATTTTTTAAGGGTCACTGGTGTACAGGATTAGGAGACTCAAGATAGGAGATTATTTTAGGTTCTCAAAATAAATTTCTGTCTCTCTACTATTGTGACTTTTTTTAAAGATTGTATTTTTTAAATATTTTTTTGCTTTTAGATTTTATTTATTAATATTTAGAGAGAGGGGAAGGGAGGGAGAAATTGAGGGAGAGAAACAGTGATCGGTTGCCTCTTGCAGGCCTCCATCTGAGGACCTGGCCTGCAACCCAGGCATGTGCCCTGGCTGGGAATCGAACCTGCAGCCTTTAGATTCACAGGCCAGCGCTCAGTCCACTGGCTGGAGCCACATCAGCCAGGACTGTATTTTTTTCACTTTGATTGGCCAGTATTTTATGACCTTAAAGACTCAGTACGTGCATTATACTAATGGGGATATGAGATGTTCAGATCTTGGTGACAATTGTAGCTATAGTTTTTTTTTAAAGAGGCCATGAGCGTAATTTTAATTCTTTAAGGGAAAAAGTTATATATCGTCCTAAAATACTTTAACTGCTCCAAGGCACTGTATACCTAGAGAAATAGATCACCATTAGAAACTATTTTGATGGTGTTTTTTCCCTTAGTTTTTAAAAATATATATATTATTGTCAGGTGATGCTTAAGAAATTAAACAAATGCCCCCTTCATCCCCAAGAAATAATAGTTTGATGTGTGCCATTCTAGAGTCCTGCAGACATTTTTCCAGGCACATTACAGGTGCACGTGTAGTTTTTGCTTCTCTTTTTTATTTGTTTAATGAGATATTATACCTGTGGTTCTGTAACTTTCTTTTCACATTTAACCATACAAAATATTTTATTTCTTCCAATTTGGGTCATAGAATTTCATTTCATTTTTTTGGCTGTATAGTATTTTATAATTTGAATGGGTCATGTTTCATTCATTCCAGTATTAATGGACATTTAGGTTGTTCCTGATTTTTACTCATAAAAGAAGTTGCATTGCATATCTTTGTACATTTAACTTTCATTTGTGTATTAGTATTTCTATGGAATATATTTCTAGAAGTGGATTTGGGGAATCAACCACATTTAAAATGTGGACAGATACTGACAAATTACCCTCCAAAAAGGCTTGTTCTAGTGTATATGTATTCTCACCATCAATATATGACAGCCATTTGTTCATATCTTTATCATTTCCTGGATATATAAATCCAAAGTATTTTTTTTTATTTGTATGTATTTGAAGCTTTATTATAAATATTATTTGAAATTGAGTTTTTTGATAAGTCATTTGAATTTTTGTGCTGTTTTGTTATCTGCTGAAGTAGGGAATGATCAGCTATATATACTGGCTAATTCAGAATGCCTAACATATACAGTAGTTTATAGATACTGCTATTGGCAAGTTCCTGGAAACTGCCAAAAAGGAATCTTTCTCCCTTGTATTACAAAACCTACAGCTTCCTTTACTTGCCACACGATGGCAGTATTGCATCCTAAATTAGGTGAAAGGCAGCCCAATTTAATAGAGGTTCAGATTTTCAGGATGAGTTTGCCAAAAATCTAAACATTGGTAATCTTCTACTTGGAAGCAAGTTTGTGTTAAGGTACATTTATAAACCAGTGTTTTGTACCTTTTTTTCTGTGGACAGTGCTGAAAATGATAGGTGGGGTTCTTTCTAAATTGTCCTGCAGAAGTTTATTTAACCTTAAGTCCCAAGTTATTCTTTCACTTACTTTAAATTTTATCTTGTACTTTTCTTAGTTGTGGTGATATATATATATGTAACATAAAATTTACCATTGTAACCATTTTAAGAGTACAGTTCTCTGACATTCAGTTCATTCAATTCAGTGTTTTGCAACCATCACTGCTGTTTTTCAGCAGCCTAAATTATAGAAACTTTGTAACCATTTTTCAGCAGCCTAAATTATAGAAACTTTGTAACCATTAAGAAATAACTTCCCTCCCCCTACCCCTGGTAACTTCTAACTTACATTCTTTCTCTATGAATTTTCATCTTCTAGATATTTATTTATTTTTATTTTTATTTTTTTATTTTATTTTTTAATTGATTATGCCATTACAGTTGTCCCATTTCCCCCTTCATTCCCCTCCACCCTGCACACCCCCTCCCACCCACACTCCCCCTTTTTAGTTCATGTCCATGTGTCATAAGTTCTTTAGCTTCTACATTTCCCACACTACTCTTGCCCTCTCCCTGTCTATTTTCTCCCCACCGTCTATGCTATTTATTCTCTGTACCTCCTCCCGACCCTCTCCTCCCACTCCCCTGTTGCTAACCTTCCATGTGACCTCCATTTCTGTGGCTCTGCTCCTGTTTTAGATGACCGCTTAGTCTGCTTTTGTTTTAGGTGTGGGTGTTAATCACTGTGAATTTGCTGTCCTTTTACTGTTCATATTTTTATCTTCTTTTTCTTAGGTAAGTCCCTTTAACATTTCATATAGTAAGGGCTTGGTGATGATAAACTCCTTGAACTTGAAGAATTTTCATCTTCTAGATATTTCTTAGAAGTGGAGTATATAATATTTGTTCTCCTGTGTCTGGATTCTTTCACTTTCAGAACTTCTTTTTTATGACTGAAGAATATTCCACTTTATTTCTGTGTCATATTTTGTTTATCCATTCCTGTCGATGGGCACTTGAATTGTTTCTCCCTTCTGGCTATTGTGAATAATGCTGCTGTGGACATTGGTGTACAAGTATCTGAGTCGCTTGTATGCCCTTTGGTTCATTCATAATGTTACTGTACTGATCTGTGTGCTGGGTTGTGGAAGTGATGAAGGAGAAGAGGTATTGAGAGTCTTCTGACTGTACTTTTTCCCCTGATCTCATCCAATCTCATAACATTAAAAACTTTGTATAGGTAGCTGACTTGCAGGGTTTTTTTAATTCCCAGTCCAGACTACTGTCTTGAACTCTGGACTTATGTATTCAAATGCCTGTTTAATTTTTGCAGTTGGATGCTAACAGACCTCTCAAGCTTAATTGGTCAAAAAAATGAACTTATGGCCCTGGCTGGTGTGGCTCAGTGTATTGAGTCCTGGCCTGTGAACCAAGGGTTTGATTCCCGGTTGGCATATGCCTGGATTGCAGGCTGGGTCCCCAGTTGGGGGTGTGAGAGAGGCAACCACATATCAGTGTTTCTCTTCCTCTCTTTCTCCCTCCCTTTCCCTCTCTCTAAAAATAAATAAGTACAATCTTTAAAAAAAAAGGAACTGCCATTTTCCCCTCAAACCACTTCAATCCCTGCTCTTCCCCGTATCTATTGATGGCAACTCTAGTGGCTCAAGAAAAAACCTTGGAGTCATTGTTAACTTACTGCTTTCTCTCACATTTCAGTTCCGATCTGCCCGGGGATTTTAATGTTGTTCCCTTCAACGTAAACCTAGAAGTGGGTCACTCCTCACCTTTTCTCTGCTGCCATCCTGCTGTGAGCCACCATCATGTCTACTCCTCAACCCTCTCAACTCCCAGATATCTTCCCTGCCTTCCAAGTGGTCTCCTCACACCCACCTCTGCCCTTCTATGGTATTTGCAAAACCCAGCAGTCAGGGTGGGCTCTTAAATCACAACTTACTGCTGTCTCCCGTGCTCTCATCTCGCTCAGAGTAAAACCTAAAGTCTACAATGACTTACGTATTCTGTCACCTCTGTGACCTCATCTCCAGTCACTCTCCCCTTGCTCTCTCTGTTTCAGCCACACTGGCCTCCTTGTTTATAGATCACACCAGTTTAGCGTCTTTGTACTGGCTGTTCTCTATGCCTAGGTCACCCTTCCCTCAGATACCCACACGGTTCCTCTGCCACCTCTTTCAAGTCTTTGCTCAAATGTCAGCTTTTCAATGACGCTCATCATGACTTTCCTACTGAAAGCTGCAAACACCTCCTACCTAAATGTACTCACACTTCCACTCCCTTTTACTCTGCCCTGTCTTTTATCTGGGCATACCTATCACTTTTTAAAAAAAATATTTTCTTTATTTTTAGAGAGAAGGGAAGGGAAGGAGAAAGCGTGGGAGAGAAACATCAGTGTGTGGTTGCCTCTCATGTGTCCCCTAGTGGGGACCTGGCCTGCAACCCAGGCATGTGCCCTGACTGGGAATTGAACCGGCAACCCTTTGCTTCATAGGCCCATGCTCAATCCACTGAGCTACACTAGCCAGGGAACCTATCACTTTTGATAGACCACTTAAATCACTTACCAGTCATTGTGTTTTGCTGTTGCCTGTCTTTCCTCAGTACAGTCCCACAAGGGAAGGGATTTTTTTCTTCTGTTTTGTTCAGTAATGGTTCCCAGGCTCCTAGAATACCACCTGGCACACGGACAGCTCTAAGTAAACATTTGTTAAATGAATGCATGAGTGGATTTTGAGTAAGGGCATGTATGTGAAAAATTTTAACTATGAATTCTGTAGTTACAGTTTAAAAGATTTATAATATAGGGAATTGTAAGAAGAAATGTATTGATTGTAAATTTTATGTTGTAACTTTTCTTAAATTTTAATATGTGATTTCTTTTTCTAAATTTTCAGCTTCAGTTGTGGAGGATCAAAAGGGCATCATTCCTCGAGCTATCCAAGAAATATTTCAAAACATCTCTGAAAATCCGAGCACTGACTTTAAAATAAAAGTGTCTTATATAGAAGTATACAAGGAAGACCTAAGAGATCTTCTAGAACTGGAGACATCTATGAAGGATCTTCACATCCGAGAAGATGAAAAAGGAAACACAGGTAAAGTAGCCTACTTACTTGATAGCCTTCTTTAGCAAATAGATATGATTTAATTCCGTTTCTGGATGTATTCCAAAGAAGCTTTAAAAACACACAGAAGCAAAATGAATTTGTTTTTACTTTAAAATTGAATGGCCTATTGATTAACAATATCAGTTAAATCACTCAGGTGATTTAACTAGTTCAACTAGTAGGTAAGATGAAGTTATTAAATTGTAATTTAAGATAGTACTTATTTCCCATGATTGCACTGCGCCCTTCCACGCCCCTCCCCGCTCCCCCGCATCCCCCTGCAGCTGACCTTAAGTGAAACTGTGAAATCATCTGAATTACCTTTGTACTTTTTTTTCTCTCGATTACCTGAAGACTGGGGAGGACTTCTTCCTTTGGTGTTCATCCAAATCGATCCAGAATTCTTTCTCCTTTGATTTTGTCCCAGTATACCTATTGCATGCTACTTTTTCAAGTGTAGGGAGTTTATGTGTCTGCTTCTTCATAGTGACATTTTCCTGTCCTTTGTCGTGCTTCTCAAAGTCCGACATCCTGTGCCTAACACATGAATCTTATGAAATATCCATTTGCTTGGAAATGGGAGCTAGGAGGGGAGGGTTAAAATGCAAGTCTTTTAAGGGATAATATTTTCTGCTTTTCTGACTTAAAAGGTGACATGTTCTGTGTAGAACATTCAGGAAACAGAGTATAAAGAGAAAAGTTAAAGATCATCTTTTTTTTTTCCAGAATTCAGCTTTTTATTGAATGTGTTGCAAAAGGGGGTTAATCAAAAAGGCCAAAGCCCATGTCATTGTGTAGAACATTTAGGAAACAGAAAAGTATAAAGAGGAAAGTTAAAGATCATCTTTTTTTTTCAGAACTCAGCTTTTTATTGAATGTGTTGCGAAAGAGGGTTAGTCAAAAAGGCCAAAGTCCATGTCATTAAAAGACTCCTCATGTCACAGGTGTCACAGGTGTGCACAGGTAACCAGGTTCTTAGTGATCGAGGACAAAGAATTGAACCGAACACACAAAGTCTACAGCATAAAGAAAGAGGGAAGATTTATTAAGTGATAGTACACACCACAGGACACGGGAGTGGGCCAGCTCTGAGCAGAGGAAAGAAAAAAAGCCCACGTGGGCTGGGGGATTCTATTTTTATAGGGGCAGAAGCCCCCCCCTGCTAGTCTTTGGCGGGCTTTTCCTGCGCAGGTACAAGGAGTTGGATTTCAAAGCTACTGCGCATGTGTGGTTTCCCATGACTTTCTTGATTGGCTACTGGAGAAGGGAGTCCCACAGTGTTATTTCATTATAATGAATCAGGGGTAGTGCGCAGGCGCATTCTATGATTCAGAGTTATCTCAGAAAACAGGAACAACCCATCTTAGGGGTCTTTGTCATGTATAGATGTGTTCTACCTCAGCCCTGCGGGGCCTCTGGAGCTTCCTTCCTGACTACCTCCTGCCTCACTCAGATTCTTCTTTGCTTCCACTTTCTATTCCTCAGCTGGGGAAGCAGAGGTGGAGGAGGCAGGACCTCCTGCTGGTGCAGGACTAGCTGCAGGGGCAGGTCCACCAGACCCCCTGTGTTGCAGATAAGGCTCCCAATGTTGACACGGGCCAGTGTCTTTGCAACAAGCTGGGCCCATAAGGTTCAACATTTATACCATCTGCTTTAATGAGGGCACTGATCTTATCCTTCCTCACCTTCACATGGCACCTCATTGTCACCTCATTGTCTTATAGGATAAGGGCCAAGTAGATGCAGACAAGCCCCAAGACAAAGGCCGCTGTGTGGGCAGTGCTGCTGGGAGTGGTGCTAGTTGCTGGATGGAGTGAGGGCCTCCCAGATTTCTTTTCCTATGCATGTATAATTGTTATTTATTTACTTATATTTATTTTTGAATTTTAAAAATTTTAATCCTCATTCAAGGATAATGCTTACTGATTTTGGAGAGAGAGGGGAAGGGAGAGAGAGAAAAAGAAAGAGAGAGAGAGAGAAAGAAAGAGAGAGAAAGAAATATCAGTGTGAGAGAGACACATCAATCAGCTACCTCCTCAATGCATCCTGAATAGGGATCAAATCCGAAGCCTAGGTATGTGCCCTGACTGGGAATCAAACCCGCAGCCTTTTGATGTAAAGGCAATGCTCCAACCAACTGAGCCATTCAGCTGGGACTGTATAATTGTTTCTTAATGTACTTGCATCCCCCACATATAGTATTACATCTAATTTTTTCACTTAATATTTATATTGTAAGCATTTCCATGTTATTAAATAGTTTTCAACCTTGTGACTCTTTGTAGTCATGTGGTAATTTGTCTTCTGAATGTATTATAATAATTTAACACTGTTCCATTGTTGTGCATTTAGGCTGTTTCCATATTTTCACTATTATTAATAACAAATGACTGTTCTTAGGTGGCTTCCTCTCCTAGAAGACACATTTGGTAGATATGTGTCCAAATGTGAGAGAGGAAGAGAATCTTCCTCCAGGAGAGAGGAGAGAGGAAGGAAGAGAATCTTCCTTCCAGGAGAGAGGAAGACACATATCTTCCAGGAGATAAAGGGTCCTGCCAGAGGAGTGACCTTTTGGGGGAGTTTCACAGTGGCTGGGAAAAATAAGATGGTTGTTGTCACTCCAACAGCAGCCTGCAGGGGGCAGTAAAGCTTGCCACCTTAGAGGCCCTGTCCTAGCAGCTCTGGCATTCCTGGATGGTTGAAGAAATTGTTTTTTGTTGTTGTTTTTTAAGAAAGCACATATAGTAGTTTATAAAATTGCTAGATCATTCAATACAGTTTTTTAAATTTTCTAATCATTTTTTAATTACAGTTGACATACATTATTATGTTAGTCAGGTGTACACCCCAGTGATTAGGCATTACATAAATCAGTAAGTGATCATCCTGATAAATCTCACACTCATCTGACACCATACATAGCAATTATACTATTATTGACTATATTCCCTATGCTGTATTTTTCATCTCCGTGACTAATTTGTAACAACCAATTTGTACTTCTTAATTCCTTCACCTTTTAGTCCCTCTCCCTGAACCCTCTCCTGTTTTAGTGTTCTTTGTATCTATGAGTCCCTTTCTGTTCTGCTTGTTCATTTATTTTGATTTTTAGATTCAATTGTTGATAGATACATAGTTGTTGCCATTTTATTGTTCATAGTTTTAATCTTTTTCTCTCTGACATTAGTTTGAGAGAAAAAGATTTCTCTCTAACATCTGGTTTGGTGGTGATGAACTCCTTTAGCTTTTTTCTGTTTGGGAAGCTTTTTACTGTCCTTTGATTCTAAATGATAGCTTTGCTGGGTAGAGTAATCTTGGTTGTAGGTCCTTGCTTTTCACGACTCTGAATATTTCTTGCCAATCCCTTCTGGCCTGCAAAGCTTGTTTTGAGATAACAGCTGAAAGTCTTATGGGAAGTCGCTTGTAGGTAACTAACTGCTTTTCTCTTGCTGCTTTTAAGTTTTTCTCTTTGTATTTAACTTTTGGCATTTTAATTATGCTGTGTCTTGGAGTAAACCTCTTTGTGTTAATCTTGTTTGGAACTTCTGTGCTTCTTGGACTTGCATGTCTATTTCCTTCACCAAGTTAGGGAAGTTTTCTGCCATTATTTTTTAATATAGGTTTCCAGTGTCTTGCTTTCTCTCTTCTCCTTCCAGCACCCCCATGATGCAAATGTTGGTACACTTGAAGTTGTCCCAGAGGCTTCTTACACTATCCTTGTTTTTTTGGACTCTTTTTTCTTTTCATTATTCTGATTGGCTATTTTCTTCTTCCTTATGTTCCAAATCACTGATTTGATTCTGGGCTTCATCCACTCTACTGTTGTTTCCTTGTAAATTACTCTTTATCTCAATCAGTGTATCTTTTACTTTTGAATGGATCTTTTTTATGCTGTCGAGGTTCTCACTAAGTTCCTTGAGCATCTTTATAACCAATGTTTAGAACTCTGCGTCTAGTAGAGTGCTCGTCTCCATTTTGCTTTAGTTCTTTTTCTGGAGTTTTGTTCTGTTCTTTTATTTGGATCACATTTCTTTGTCTCTTCAGTTCGTCAGCTTCCCTGTGTTTGTTTCTATGTATTAGGTAGAGCTGCTCTTTCTCCCAGGTTTGGTAGAGTGGTCTAATGTAGAAGGTGTCCTGTAGAGCCCCATGGCATAGTCCGCCTTATTACCTAAGCTGGGCACTTGAGTTCCACCTCCATGTGAGCTGTATACCCTCCTCTTATAGTTGAGCCTTGGTTGCTGGTTGTACGTCAGTAAGAGGGATTTACCCAGGCTGATTGGCTGCATGGACTGGCTGTGACCACTGATCACTGACCTCTGACCACCATGGAGGATCAGCTGCAGGGATCCACTCCACAGAGCAGGATTTAATTCAGTAGGGCTCAGGTGCCTGCTGAATTCACCCCTTGAGAGTGTCGCTTGTGGTGGTTGGATGGTGGTGCTTCAATGTGGTCTGAATCCGTCCACTTGGTGCACTGGCTCTGGGGCCTCCTGGAGGTGCATGCCAAGGTTAGCCACAGCCTGTGTTCTTCCTGGGGTCACCTGGCATAAGCTACAAAGTGGTCTGCAGATGACCTCTACTTGTACTGGGCTTAGAGATGCCCAGGCAATGCCAAACTGGGAACCAAAGCCCACTGCTGCTAGTCCTAAGCCTCGGGCCACATAGTGAGACATATGTGGTTCAATAAGGCCAGATGCCGCTTGTTTGAGAGAATTTAGGAAAATCTGTAGCATGAGCCAAGATAAGCCATTTGGATGGAAACAGCTTGGGTGGGCCTAAAAGTCGGGTAGGGCAGGGCCTCAGGGAATCATCCAGGCAGGATAAATAGTGTGAACCTGGTTAGTAGAGTCTCAGATATGGTACCTACCTGCTGACTCTGTGGGAGGAGGGCTTAGAAAAGGAAATATGGCCCCTCTCAGCACTTCTGTCTGGGAGAAAGCTGTTGCTCTTATGCCAAACAATTCTGTTCCTCTCCATGTGTCTCTGGTGTCTTTCAAGCTGCTACAGTTTCATGCTAGAGCTCAAAGGGAGTGAGTTCAAGTAAGTTCATGTGCAGGCCCTTTAAGAGAAACTGCCTAGGACTCCAGAAGCTTCCATCTTCCTCAGACTCAATGCCCACTGGTTTTTGCAGCCAGAGGTTATGGGGACTTCTCTTCCTGACTTTGGAACCCTGGGCTAGGGGGCATGATGTAGGGCTGGGGCCCTTTGCTCCTCAGAGAAGACCTCTACAACCAAGATATTTCTCCAGATTTTTATCTGCTACACATGGGTGAGGCACCAGCCCCTTCCGAGTCTCTACCCCTCCTACCAGTCTCATGTGCTTTTTAATTCCATTGTTCTGGGACTTCCATCTGCTTGATTTTAGGTGGTTGCGATGATGGTTGTTCTGTAGTTTAGTTGTAATTTTGATGTGGTTGTGGGAGGAGGTGAGCTTTTTCAATAATACTGGTTTCTGGGCACTTTTCAGAGATTCTAATGAATCAGTCTGGGGCAGGGCCAGCATTGGTACTTTCTTTTTTATAAAGCTCCCAGGTTATGTGCAGCTAGGTTTAAAAACCATGGAGAGTACTAAGCTATATATAGCCTACCAGTAGAAAAATTTTATAAAGTTTATGCTATGATTTACAGTTATACTGTGATATTCTAAAATTGCTAATATTTTAGCTCTGTCTGTAGTGCAGGTACTTTAGAGCTTTAAATGAACCAGGTTCTTAAAAAAGGTGTCATGATGAACATAATGTAAGCAAAATGGTTATCTTTCAAAGAAACAGTGGCATGGTGGGATCTGATTAAAAAGTAAGTACAACACTGTGATTTGAGTTGAGAATCAGGAGTGAGTTTCACTGCTTTGATTCCAATCCAAAATCTGCCTATTCCTTTCTGAAATATTTTGGATATAAACAAATAATGTGGGTAATAGTAAGCTTAGATTATTTTTTGGTTCTTTTTCAGCTGTTGAAATTGAAACTTTGTGACTTATTTTGAATTACCATCTCATTTGTTTACCTTGCACTCTGATATTATATAGGGCATATCTGTTTTCAGAATGAATAAGTATACTGAAATTTTCATCTATTATTGGTTGTTCACAGTATCAAAACACCTTAAACCCAAGGAGAGCTTGAGTAGTAACAAAACTCAAAAGAAACTAACTTTTAAAAATGAACTATTATTGATTAATTAATTATTTTACATTATAAAATTAAATTATATAATCTATTATCTTTTAATTAATCTAGTAGACTCTACAAATCAAATGCTAGAATAAAGAGGGATTTTTTGTCAGCTATTTTATTGTTATTTTTAAAACCTCACCAGAGGCTATTTTATTGTTGATCTTAGAGAGAGTAAGGGTAGGGTGAGAGAGGGAGGGGGACGGGGGGCGGGGCCGGGGAAGAGAGAGGGAGAAACACATCAGTGTGAGGAACACTGGTCCACTGCATTCTCGTATGCACCCTCCCTGGGATTGAACCTGCAGCCTAGGCATGTGCCCTGACTGGGGATCGAGCTGCCACATTCTGTTACATGGGCAGTGCTCCCACCAGCTGAGCCACCTGGCCAGGATGTGCCATCTCCTTTGAAAAATTGAGCGTGATGTGTGCCTACAAAGAAACCAGATTGTTAAAACTGATGTACAGTATGATGTCTTTTAGAATTTAAACAAAACGAGCGCGCTCTGTAAAATGTTCCTTTGAGATATTATCTGAAATTATTTAAT
The DNA here is from genome assembly GCA_004027735.1 of Carollia perspicillata. NCBI lineage: Eukaryota > Metazoa > Chordata > Mammalia > Chiroptera > Phyllostomidae > Carollia > Carollia perspicillata. Next base: position 28,982 of record PVKM010008637.1, read on the forward strand.
GTTGATGTGTACTGTTATTTGAAATACCGTTGATATTTTAAAAGGGACTGTCTTAGCTGGGCAGTCTTGCAAACGATAACTGTCGTGTGGTTAATGTAACTATACCAGATTTTGATTAAAACTTGATTTAAAAACTTTCTGTTTTAAGTGATTGTTGGGACCAAGGAATGCCAGGTGGAGAGTGCAGATGAAGTGATGAGCCTGTTGGAGATGGGGAATGCAGCCCGGCACACAGGTACCACCCAAATGAACGAGCACTCCAGTAGGTCACATGCAATTTTTACAATCAGCATTTGTCAAGTTGTAAAAGGTACAGAGCCAGCTGAAGATGGATCTTGGTGTTCCCGTCGACATATTGTCTCCAAGTTTCACTTTGTGGATTTGGCTGGATCAGAAAGGGTAACGAAAACAGGGAATACTGGCGAACGGTTCAAAGAATCCGTTCAGATCAACAGTGGGTTGCTGGCTTTAGGAAACGTCATAAGTGCTCTCGGGGACCCACGCAGGAAGAGTTCACATATCCCATACAGGGATGCTAAAATTACCCGACTTCTGAAAGATGCCCTGGGTGGCAGTGCCAAGACAGTCATGATCACTTGTGTCAGCCCATCTTCCTTGGATTTTGACGAATCCTTAAACTCTCTCAAATACGCCAACAGAGCGCGCAACATCAGAAACAAACCCACCTTAAACTTTAGCCCGGAGTCAGACCGGATGGACGAAATGGAATTCGAGATTAAGTTGCTTCGAGAAGCTTTGCAAAGCCAGCAGGCTAGTAGTATCAGCCAAACCAGCCAGATCCATCGAGAGGGGACTCCTGAAAAAAACAGGATCCTTTCTCTTGAGGAGCAGGTAGCTCAGCTCCAAGGAGAATGTCTGGGTTACCAAAAGTGTATAGAGGAAGCCTTCACCTTCCTGGTGGAGTTAAAAGATGCTGTCAGACTAAACCAGAAGCAGCAACAAAAACTGCAGGAGTGGTTTAACATGACCCAGGAGGTCAGGAAGGCCCTTCTCACCTCATTCAGAGGAAGCCAAGGCATCGAAAGCCTGGAAGAAGGCCCACAGCATGTTACAGTTATCCAGCTGAAGCGAGAGCTGAAGAAATGCCAGGTACTTAGACACTGCTTTCATAAAATAACTCGTTTAAGGACTAAATTTATTTAGGGCAAGTAAGAGTCGTCGTAGAATTTCAGAAAAATTTTGAAGGGATTTTATGTGAACTCTCATTTGGCTTTGCTTTGTTTCACCCTTTCCTATTGCTGTCTCCTTATAATTCATACCTTTCTTGGCTGCTTTTTTCTCCAGTAAAATGATTTTAATTTGTTATATTTATTAAATATGATTTTGTGGACTTGACCATTAAATTTAGAGGAAAAAGAAACACAGTTTCAGAAACAAAATCAGGTTATACTTTATTGAGTTTTTATCCCTCCATGGGTCAGTGGTTCTTGAAAGAAAAAAAATATTTCATCCCTTCCATTTGAGGTACTGATTTTTTTAAACAAACAAATCATCATATTTGATAATATTTAAGAAATATAGATATGTACATACTTGTATATGTATTACATGTATGTATATTGAGTCCAGAATTACATTTCCCCACTTTTCATTAAAAAAAAAAAAACATTTATTGAGCCCTGGCTGGTGTGGCTCAGTGGATTGACTGCTGGCCTGCGAACCAAAGGGTTGCTGGTTCGACTCCCGGTCTGGGCACATGCCAGGGTTGCAGGCCAGGTCCCCAGTAGGGGGCATGTAAGAGGCAACCACACATTGATGCTTCTCTCCCTCTCTTTCTCCTTCCCTTCCCCTTCTCTAAAAATAAATAAATAAAATCTTTAAAAAAAGTTTATTGAATGAAGTTTATGTGTCATGAGAGAAATAGTGGAGACCAAGACATACCTAGTTCTGCTTATGTAGAGTTTGCAGTTTGGTGGGCAAATGGATGTTCTGTCAGTTTTTTAAAATAGAGAACATAGTTAAAAATAAAAAAAGTTAAAAACATAGCTGTCTAGTTAGAAATCTTTCCTCAATACCTTCTTATATAGATTAGAAAAAATCCAGTTGTATTATTATTATTTATTACAGCAGTTATTGAACTTTTTATTTGCAGATTTCTTAAAATCAAGTTTTCCCATTATATCTATGGATATTTAACATATTAGAATTAAAACAAAAATTTATACTTAATTTATTCAAAACTAACAGTGACAATGATTATATGATTAATATGCAGAATATTATTTTGTGAAAAATAGTATTTTCAGAAACAAAAAATTAATAAGAATGAAATTGTTTTACACTTTTGCACGTCTCTTTAAATAGCTGATTTAATAGAAAACAGGTGGATTTTCATATCTGCTTCAGCATTCAGTGTTACAGTCTGTTGTTTTAGTTGAAGTTTATAAAGAAAAGCCAGTATCATAGATTTGTAGTTGGAAGGGAGTGTTATTCAATGCCTTTTGTAGATAATTGTGGATAGTCTTTGAATTTGCACCAAAACTCAGCAAATAGAAATCTTTTAAAGATTACTTGGGATTTGAAACTATTTTGTTACATTAAGATCTATACATTAAAATTTATTTGTTGTTATCTTGTACTTTGAATGGCTCTTTTATTCATACCTGATTTTGAATCATCATGCACTGGTCGTTTGGAAAATATTTGTTGACTAAGTCATGCAGCCCTTCCAGGTGTTGACACGTTTCCTTACACAGTATCAAACAGGCACGGCACTGATCTTACCACCCACGTCTGTAAGTATGGAAGCTGTCTTCATGCTCGCAGTGGCAGAAATGTTTTCCAAAACTCCAATTTTTGCACGAAACTTGAGTTTTAGCATTTGGAACAAATACTGTTGTTTTCCTTGAAAATCATGGTTCTCATTTTTTAAGAAAATGTCTGCCGTATACCAGTGTGAATAACTATAGTTTTCCTGTCATTCTTACAGCAAAAAAACAGTGTTCTGTGGGAAAAGAGGCAAGTTTAGCTTCCAACTCACGCACTTGCACAAGATAGTTCACCCCAGACAGCTGTTACCCTTCGGTGTGCGGCAGCATGGCTGGCTTTGTGCATACCTCCCTTTCTGTCACGTAAAATGATAAAAAAAAAACCACACATACACAAGGGTTGAGATTTAATAAGATAATTTTATTGCTTCATTAAGATCGTCTTCTTAAAAATATATATTTATTTATTTTTAGAGAGAGAGGAAGTGAGGGAGAAAGAGAGGGAGAGAAACATCAATTGTACGCCCCTAACTGGGGACCTGGGCTGTAGCCTAGGCATGTGTCCTGACTGGAAATTGAATCGGTGACCTTTTGGTCCACAGGCCAGTCAGTACTCAGTCCACTGAACCACACCAGCCAGGGCATGCTTCGTTGAGATATTCTTAAGTAAAGCGGTTACTGGTTTGTATTGGGAACACATGGCAGTGAAGTACAGTTTGGTGATGCTTCCTTTATTTGTGTTAGGAGCAAACAGTTTTACCCACCATTGCTTTTGTACCATCAGGGCAAATGTAAACACGGAGAAAAAAATACAAATATTGTCTTAGTATTATTAGGAAACCCTGAAAGGATCTAAGGGACACGCTGAGAGGGTCTCTACTGCGTACACTGTGAGAACTGCTGCTGTGTTACAAAGCTTGCGATATTTAACTCAAAGCATGTAAAGCAAGGCTTTTAAAATCATGGCTTTTTAAAAAAGACAGTACTTTCTGCCCTTTGTCCCAGACAGAGCAGGCCTGACACTTTCTCACTGGTATGAGAAGCTGGTATACAGGAAAGTGGAAGTCACACTTTGGGACACATAAGAGTTAATTTTCCTTCATGCTTCTGAAGTGGCTAGAATTGAAAGTTCAAAAAACCCACTGCTTGGGGATGGAGTGGGTAGTAGTTTACTCCATCCAACTGTTGGAAAGTGTGAATTTAAACTTGCTCTAGCTTGTGTACTCTAGATCATGACTTCCCCGAAACACTAACGAAAAGGATACCACCGTCAGATTGTTTTAAGGAATGCTAGATTGCAAAAAGCAAGCAGGTTTCTTAATTCTAAGAATTCTCAGAACTTTGAAAGTACTAATGTATATTATGAATTTCAAAGTGAAAGACGTAGCATTGTGTTTCCCAATTTTAAGGAATGGATACCTTCTTTTTTTTGGTCTGCAGTCTTGCAAGACTAGTAATCATTGGGGAAGACTAAGCAGTAACTAGAGAAATGGTCGGTGTCATTCCTCACCCTGTGATGCCTCTTTAAAACATTGTTTTTAAACTTGCATTTCTGTTCTTGTTTTCTTGTGAGAGGCAGAATGACACAGTAATTAAGAACATGGGTGGCAAACACCAAAAGGTGGGATCCTGGCTTCTCGGCTTACTAGCTCTGTGACCTTGGGCAAATACTTGACATCTCTCTGCTTCAAGTTCTCTATCTGTAAAATGGAAACAGCAGTAGTAACTACCCTTGAGGTTGTTGCGAAGATTTTTTAAGCATTAGTTCCCAGAAAGTGATGATAAGGTTGACTGGCTTGTAGTAAGGCTCCCTAAAGTTTAGCTTATTTTTATCTCCTCTTCTTTATTTTTCACCTGCCTGTGCCTAGGTTCTACGTCAGTGGCAGCTAAGGGATTGGACTCAGTAGTCACATAGGGCCACAGGCCAGGAGTTAACTGTGAAGGCGTCTTGTTAAGTTTATCAAGTTTATCTCTTAGGCAGCTAGTGGGTCTGGGAGGGAGAGGCAGACACTCTCTTTGCTCAGTCTGCTTCCCTGAGCCTCTTAGGCAAGCAGGCAAGTGCTTTTTAAACAATTCCCAGCCAAGATGAAATTATGGGTCTACTCACAGGTGGGGTAATAGCTGGATTTTCCAGGGAAGGGTCATTTTGAAGTTATGGTCTCCTTTTTAGAAGGCGTCAGATAATGTCGCGACCTTGATTTTTGCTATTAGTCAATTATTAGAACACTGCATCCCCTCAAAAATACTTCCTAAGGGACTTTGTTGCTTTTCAAAAAATCCCAAATGTTAAATTCAAGAACAGTACTGAATATGAATATACTCAATCAACAGTTAAACACTTTTAAGTGAATAATAAGCAATAACATTGTGGTTTTTGAAGCACACGTAAAGCATATGCAGCACTGGGAGAGCAATTACAAGCTTCTCAAATGGACAGTGGCCAACAGGAGAGGATATTAACTCATGAGAATTACAGTTATATCTTCTTTTATGGAAGAGAGAAGTCATGGAGGTTACATAAACTTATGGGGTGATAAGGACTCTCAGTGTCACGTGTTCCCCCCTCACTATTTTATTTGAGGATCCCAAGCAGGGAAAGAAGGGACTGATTAGCCAAAACCCTCTGTGGGCCTCTGGCAAGATCAAGGCTGGCCTCATTCCCCGGTTCCCAGTGCAGAGGCCGGTCCACCTCCGTGCCACTGCCTGAGGGGTCACACACGTACTCTGGTTTTTGTGAGTTAAATATTATTTGTAAAGTGAACACTGTTTTGTAAACCAACTACTTGTCTTTTCCTGTAGTTTAGGCTTTGGATCTATATAGGCCCAGCCCAGGGGTATAATGTCAGGAATTTGGTTTATCTACTGAGTCATCTTGGAAAAAGGTTTTAATCTCACTGAACTTCAGTTCTTCAAAGAAAAAGAAAACATGTCCATTCAGTGAGATATTTTAAAAATGCCAAGCATTAGTTTTCTTAGTTTATTTAATTTAAAAATTATTTTAAAAGTATTACTTGCATAACCCAATTTATTTAAAAATAGTTGTAATTCACTAAAAAACTAAGAAAAGTATTTGTTTAACCATATTTTCAGACATCTTTGAAATATATCGCTTCATAGAGGAAGTGTACAAAAATTTGTACAAAAATTAGCAAATATTCTTTATTTAAACATCATTGGTTTGTTCCCGGGTTTTGGCATGAAAAACAAAACAAAACAAATCCAAATGCATTCTTACACTCTTAGGTCAGTTTGGAAAATATGACCTTTGATTTTTAAAAATCCACATTAAGCCCTAACTGGTATAGCTCAGTGGATTCAGTGCCAGCCTGCAAACCAAAAGGTTTCTGGTTCAATTCCTGGTCAGGGCACATGTATGGTGTACAGGCTGACTGATGTATCTCTCTCTCACTGATGTTTCTCTTTCTCTCTTTCTCCCTCCTTTCCCATCTCTCTATAAATAAGTAAATAAATAAAATCTTTAAAAAGAGATAAAAATAAAAAATTAACACCCACATTAAGATCTCATGGAAATTCCAGCAAACTTGTAAAACTCTTATGGAATGTACTCTAGAATCTGAATAACTGCTTTTCATTTTAAGAGGCAGAAAATGAAAATCGGGAGAATCTTCCCATCTTTATGATAATTCTTATATGTTATAACAATAATAGCTCCTATCAACTGTTTCTGCCTTCCTTATAAAGAATCCAGAAAACAATTTGAATAGGGTAAGAAAAAATTTAAGAGACACTGTCAAGCTGTCATTAAATCACTGCTGTTGTGGTATTATGTGGCCTCTCGAGCATTTTCCGTGGTGAATCTCGTGCTTTCTTTCCCTCCTCCCAGTGTGCTCTGGCTGCTGACGAGGTCATATTCAGTGAGAAGGAACTGGAGGTGAAGGAACTGAAGAATCAAGTGCAGATGATGGTGCAGGAAAACAAAGGACATGTTCTATCTTTGAAAGAAGCACAAAAAGTGAATAGATTGCAGGTAGAGTTTATTAATGCATCTAGCTCTGCAGATTTAATTGGACTGGTAACTAACTTAATAGAATGGCATTTAAATGACAAATGGAAATGTTTACAAAAATAGGTTTCAGTTGAGCAGTTCTGAACACAAGCACCTGAAAGAATTATTATAGTATTTCCCCTAAATTGGTGTAAAGGGAAAACATTTTTATTGTTAGTTTAACTTACATTGTTATCTTTTCTTCATATTTTTCCCTTCCATTGTTTGCCAGGGTAATAGGCAATGTGATAATGTTATAAGTTGGATGGCAGGTAATGAGGAAAATAATACAGAACTTTTTGGCCCTGTCAATGGAATGAGCCCACTGTTTAAGTCACTTAAGGACCAGATGGCAAGTCTGGTTGCCACCAGCTGCAAAAGTAGGTTCACAGTTGTGAGTACACGGAACACAGAGTTTATTCTCGCGTTATTATTTATTCTTGTATTATATATTTTTCCATAGGAACAACTGTAAACCTACTTTTGCCTATCCCTGTATATTCTGGGTGTGGTGAGCTTTGTCAGTTACATGGTTCCAAATGTTTTTTCTCTTTGGCTTTTCACTCTCAATGAGGTCTTTTGATGAAAAGACGTATTGCAATCAAATTCAACAATCCTTTTCTTTATGGTTAATGATGTTTGTGCTCTAATAAGCCTTTCCTTGGAGGATATTTTCTATGATATCTTCTAGGAGCTTTATTGTTTTGCCTTTAACATTGAGCTCCGCAGTACTTCTATAATTGATTTTTGTGTATGGGGTAAGGTAGACATCTTTTTTTTTCTCCATGTAGATATCCATTTGTTCTGTCACCATTTACTGAAGAGACCATTCTTTCACCACTGTTCTGAGTGCTATCTTTGTCATAAGTCAAGGTTCATTCGTGCCTGAATTTATTGTCTATTAAGGATCTTGTATTGTATCCTTGGTTTGTCTATCCTTGAAACATTCTCACATTTCTTATTTATTGTAGGTTCATAAGTCTAGATCAGGGGTGTCAAACTCACTTTCACCAGGGGCCATATCAGCCTCGTGGTTGACTTCAAAGGGCCGAACGTAATTTTAGGACTGTGTAAATGTCAGTACTCCTTACCTAGGGGCAAGGAGCTCTACATCCAGCCCTCTGAAGGCAACCACACGGCTGAAGTGGCCCCCGGTGAAAATGAGTTTGACACCCCAGCTCTAGCTATTCAGTAAAGCAAGGCCTTTTGCTTGGTTCCCCTAACCTCTAAGAATGTCTTGGTTTTTCCATATAAATTTTGGAATCAACTATCTAGAGCCACAAAGAAAACCACTTATTGTGATTTTGATTGGGATTGTGCTGTCTGTAGATTCATTTGGGGAAAATTGACATCTTTTGATTTCGAGTCTTCTAATCCATGAGTATGGTATTTTCCTTCATTACTTAGGTTTCCTTTGTCTGTGTGTGTATGTGTGTGTAAGTATTCATCATCTTTTGTTAGACTCATTTCTTCTAGACACTTGATTTTTTTTAATGTAACTAAAAGGAATCTTTAAAATTTCGTTTTCTTAATTATTTGTTGGTATTTATAAATATATTGATTTTAGTATATTGATACACCCAGCAATCTGACCAAATTTTCTTTTTTAAAATTATACTTTATTGATTATGCTATTGTAGTTGTTACAATTTGTCCCCCTTTGCCCCCTCCACTCAGCATCCCCTACTCCCTCAGGCAGTCCCCACACCATTGTTCATGTCTGTGGGTCATGCATGTAAGTTGTTTGGCTACTCCGTGTCCCATACTGCACTTTACATCCCCATGGCTATTCTGTAACTACTTATTTGTACTTCTTAATGCTATCACCTCCTTACCCATTCCCCATGTCTCCTCCCATCTGGCAATCATCAAAATGCTCTCCGTATCCGTAATTTTGTCTCTCTTCTTGTTTGCTTAGTTTATTTTTTAGATTCAACTATTGATGGATATGTATTTATTGCTATTTTATTGTCTATAGTGTTGATCTTCTTTTTCTTAAATAATTCCCTTTAACATTTCATATAATAATGGTTTGGTGAAGATGACCTTTTTTAGTTTTTTCTTGTTGGGGAAGCTCTTTATCTGCCCTTCAATTCTAAATGATATCTCCGCTGGGTGGAACAGTCTTGGCTATAGGTCCCTGCTCTTCGTGACTTTGAATATTTCTTGCTAGTCCCTTCTAGCCTGTAAAGTTTCTTTTGAGAAATCAGCTGACAATCTTATGGGAACTCCCCTGTAGGTAACTAACTGCTTTTCTCTTGCTGCTTTTAAGATTCTCTCTTTATCTTTAACCTTTGGCATTTTAATTATGATGGGTCTTGTAGTGGGCCTCTTTGCCTCTATCTTGTTTGGGACTCTTTCTGTTTCCTGGACTTGCTTCTCTATTTTCTTCCACAAATTAGGGAAGTTTTCTTTCATTTTTTTTCCGAGTAGATTTCCAGTTTGTAGCTCTTTCTCTTCTCATTCTGGCACCCCTATGATGTGAATGTTGGACCTCTTGAAGTTGTCCCAGAGACTGCTTACACTATCCTCCTTTTTTGGATTTTTTTTTCCTTCTTCTTGTTCTGATTGGGTGTTTTTTGCTTCCTTATGTTCCAAGTCATTGATTTGATTCTCAGCTTTATCCACTCTCTCTTGTTTACCTGTAAATTATTTTTTATTTCAATTAGTGAATTTTTGTTTCTGACTGGATTCTTTTTATTCTATTGAGGTTCTCACTAAGTTCCTTGAGCACCCTTACAACCAGTGTTCTCAACTCTGCAGATTGCTTTTATCCATTTTGTTTAGTTTTTTTCCTGGAGTTTTGATCTGTTCTTTCATTTGGGCCTTGTTTTTTTGTCTCCTCATTTTGGCAGCCTCCCTGTGTTTGTTT